>CAHIKZ030003142.1:3570000-3630000 GCA_903632075.3 Acanthosepion pharaonis | reverse complement strand
TATATCTTAATATTCTTAATGAAATTTTGACGTTGGGGGATTTTAATTTTCAAGGTTTTTATACTGAATATTCAGTATATTTTTTCTTTATTTCTTTTCTTTAAAAAAGAAAAAAAAATTGTACAGTCAGTAAAATATATGTGCTGTTTAAAAATGTTTAGCTGAAATACACTCAGAAATATTGAGTTGGAAGAAAAAATCGTTTTAGATGACCAAATCAAATGGATCAGTAAAAATAACGCAGAGATTTTCTATGAGCAGAACTGTAATTTGAAAACATTTTCAACAATGGTTGAGTTTGAGTTTGTGATGATTTAACAAAAATAAAAATAATCTCATTTCCATCTGACTGAAATACAATAATGTGACAGATCCCTGGTTACGGCGCCATATATCTTATGATCCACCAACCTCGCCTATTCTGAATGGTGAAATTTTTAGATCTTAGACAGACAGGACCAGCAGGGATTCCGATGTTGAGTCCGACGGGGGTGGCAAAACACAAGATTGTGACATTTTTATATCTTAATGTCCGTTTTTATACTGAATATGAAACTTTCTATCGATCATTCGCAGTTGATTCTTCTCTTCGACTTGAGTTGTATTTGTATTTCTTGTCTTCGACTTGGGTTCACTTGAACTTCTCTGCGGCTTTCGAGTTTCTTCTTCTTCGACTTGGCTGCAACTTCTTTTTGCAGGCAATTTCTTCTTCTTCGATTTCCGAAAAAGAAAAAAATCGGGCCTGATGCCCGCGTTCAGGCTATCCCTGCCCGCGGTCCAGTAAAATTCTGTCGACTGGCTGTTTATATAAACAAACTGGGGTGGGTCTGTCGCCGTAGCTGAGCATTTTTTTGATTTCATTATCGCTATTGTTTTTCACACCCTACTTCCTCCACAGTGCCCTTTGAGGGGGGTTCACACCATCTCTCTTAGTTCTCGAGATACCGTTTTCGACCAATTTCCTGATCGGGCATTTCTTTCTCTTCTTTTTCTGGAAGACCGAGAAATTGTTCCGACTGGCATTCTTGAAAAAACAAAATCGTTTTAGATGACAATCAAATCAAATGGATTCAGTAAAATAACGCAGAGATACACCACATGGTTTCTATGAGCCCACTTTTTATTATCGTAGGTTTCTAATTCTTAATAGGTCAGGAACTGTAAGGACACATTTGAAAAAATTTTGGGTACAGGAGTCTTTCTACGTTTGGTCGGATGTTTTGACGATATCTGGTTTTCATCAAGCGGCCCGTTTTGATGATTCTATTCTTCCAAAAAAATAAAAATAATGGATCTCATTTCCATCTGAGATATTTTTTCTGAAATACAATAAAAACTACTTATCTTTGAAAAGAACGTTCACAGGCGATGAAAAATCGGTTGCTTACAACAATATAGGATATTTAATAACAAAAATGATAAAAAAACCTAAAGAAAAATAAACTAAGTTAAATTGACTAGATTTATACCTAAAATACATATTATATTTAAAATTCTCAGCGTCCCCTCTCCTTCCTGTGCATATGTAATCATATCGGCAGAAACATAACTTTAGTTCGATAAAGTAATAAAGAACGAATCGTGTCACACGAAAATGTTTTCCACTTTGTAATAGATTTTCCTAAAAGAAAAAAATTCTAGACTATATCAATTGAAAAGCAATAAAATAAATTATGAAAAGTTACTTTTCTTTTCAAAACGGTCGATAAATCTGTATTTATGTTACTTGTGTTTAACTTAAAATATTATCTTCGCTTCTTTACTAAAAGACGTTTTCATTTAGAACCTGCTGGATCAAAGATGAAACCGAAAATTGAGTACTGCTGTCATATCTGGGTTGAGACTGCCCAATCTTCACTTTCAAGCCTTGATAGAGTACAAAAGCATGGATACGGTCTTGTGGGTGATGAATTAGTTTCCACTCTACAACCGATTTCCCACAAACGGATCGTTGAAAGCCTGGTTTGGTTTAGTTTGGTTTGGTTTGGTCTGGTTTGTTTTACAGCATATCAATCTCAATGGGTTAATTAATGCCGACAAGATTTTTATTGCTGGTAATATTTTTCTATTTCAAAAAATGCATTGCTGGAAATAATTTTTTACAAAAATATATTTCTGATATTAAAAACTATTTTTACACTTTTATAGTGTTTTGACCCCAGTTTGGAGTTATCTATTTGCCCATAGCTGTGACTCTAACAGGTGCTACCACACCGGTTCAGAGCAATTAAGGGGTGGTTGCAAGCTCCTCAAAACCTCCTGATCAGAGGCCTTGCAGTTGGACATAGTTCATCGTCTCACCCATGACGCGGGTGTAGTTTATCGTCTTACCTAGGACGCGGATGTAAATTATCTCTCACCCAGGACGTGGATGTAGATTATCGTCTTATCCATGACTCGGGTGTACTTTATCGTCATACCCAGGACGCGGATGTGGTTTATCGTCTTACCCAGGACTCGGATGTAGATTATCGTCTTACCCAGGACGCGGATGTAGTTTATCGTCTTATCCAGGACGCGGATGTAGTTTATCGTCTTATCCAGGACGCGGATGTAGTTTATCGTCATACGCAGGACGCGGATGTAGTTTATCGTCTTACCCAGGACGCGGATGTAGTTTATCGTCTTACCTAGGACGCGGATGTAGTTTATCGTCTTATCCAGGACGTGGATGTAGTTTATCGTCATACACAAGACGCAGATGTTGTTTATCGTCTTACCCAGGACGCGGATGTAGATTATCGTCTTACCCAGGACGCGGATGCAGATTATCGTCTTACCTAGGACGCCAATGTAGTTTATCGTCTCACTCAGGACGCGGATATAATGTATCGTACTATCCAGAACACGGATGTCGTTTATCGTCATACACCATGCGGGTTGCAAATCTGTTGCTATTCCATAGAGAATTCACAGATGAGTTATATTCCTTAGTTCCACTAACTCTAATTCTCATAGCTAAGACCAGCCACGCCCCTTACACTCAGGCAAAGCACCCTCATTCCCTTTGTATTCCATTCGTGAAAAGAAAGTTCTACTCAAACAGCTTCAAGGATGCTTTCCTCGACCATTACAATCTTAACCCGTTCACGTCTAGACTTAACTGTTAGATTTCCTACATATCCTCATAAACTGCGCCTCACACAAAATAATCCTTTAGTAACCTTTTACTTTGAGTTGCTCTTTGAATTTCTAAAAGATGAACATTAGTAAAAAGAATAAGTATATGATAAATCAGTCAGTTATGTGCCATGCGTGATACACGCTTAGGCGATTATGTATCTTTCGATACATGACTGACGAAGCAGATTTTTTTCCCGGAAGTAGGTTGCCATTTTTTCTGCGGTAGGGCAGTTGCCATCCATGACTATAGAACCCGTTCTGTTACTATTATTCCATAGCTGGTGGGAGAAAAAAAAGGATTCATACATTTCCCAAGGGGGTTAGCAAGTAAGTTAATATAATGGATTTGACTGGAATTCGAACTCGGCTATCCATTACTCCACTGTGCCTCCTATAATAAATAAATGTCAAAATATGTTCTATATGCAAATTCCGATTCAAATCAAGAAAGTCAACATTTTGAGCGGAAAATCCATTCACTAAAATCGTCTTTTATTGCTCCCGCCCTTCTTTACCGTGAAAGATGCGATACAAAACTCGTTTCCAAAAGCCAGCTGTGAAATACGGAACGGGATTATATTTATATTTATCCTTTATTTTTTTTTATTTAAAATTCCATGGCTTTTTTTTTCTCCGTGTACTAAGATGGAGTTTTCTTAATTTAATATGCAGATTTTTTTTTTTTTTTTTATTTAATTTACTTTTTAATCTAAGAATTCTAGATTTTACGTATAGAACGTTGACATTTTATCTTCAAAATCTGACCCCCTTTCTTTCTTCATTCGATTTTCTGCCAAACACCACCCGTAATACTTTCTTTGACATCTACATTTCTTTCTTTTTTGAGCTTCTGCTATATTCTTTCTTTCTTTCTTCTTTTCTTTTTTCTTTCTTTCTCTTTCTATCTGTCTTTCTCTTTCCATCTTTCTCTTTCGAAAGTTTTCTTCCTATCTGTATATTTCTCTTTATCTCTTTCTGTTTTTCGCTATCTTTCTCTTTCGAACGTTTTTTTTCTTTTCTGTATATTTCTCTTTCTTTATCTCTTTCTCTTTCTATCTTTCCTTTCTTTCTATATATCTGTCTTTCTCTCTATCTATCTCTTTTGATCTTTCCCTCTATATATTTTTCTATATATTTTTCGTTCCGTTCTTCATAATTCATTCTCACTGTCGCCCACTCTTCCTTTATTCCCCTCCTTTTCTTTTGGTATTTTTTCTTTCTCCTTCTCATTATCGCCTCACCTCTCTTTTTTCTCACTTTCTTTTTAGTATTTCTCTTTCGTTTCTTTCTCGTTCTCTATCTCTTTCTTACTCTCTTTCTCGTTTCCTTCTTTCTTTCTTCTGCCTCTTTCTATGGCCTCTCTCACTGTCTCTATTCTGGTCCTATATATATTTCTTGCTTTGCCGCTCCCATTCGTCTCCCCCACTCTGTCTTGGTCTCTCTCTCTCTCTCTCTCTCTCTCTCTCTCTCTCTCTCTCTCTCTTCATCTTTCCCTTCTTCTTCTTCTTCTTCTTCTTCTTCTTCTTCTCACTCTCCCTTTCTCTCCCTCTCTCCTTCTACTCTCTCTTTCTTTACTTTATCTCCGTTTACCCCTTTCTCTATTCTATCTCGCGTTCTATTTCTTTTTTCTAATCGTTTCCTCTCATTTCTTACTTTCTTTCTTTTTTGTTTCACTCTTTCTTTCTCTATCTCTCTACCCACACTCTCTTTATACTCCGACTCCTTTTCCCTTTTCTCACTCACTCTTTCTCTCTTTTTCTCTCTCTCTCTCTCTCTCTCTCTCTCTCTCTCTTAATTTCCTTCACACTCTTTCTATTTCTCTCTTATTTAATCCCTTGGCTCTAGACACTCGCTACGAAATTCAGTTTATCCTATGTGTGCCGACTTAAAACAAATTATTTCTAATGTTGACTCCATCTCGACTGAAACTTTTTTCCTTACTGAGTTATTCACTCGGGAAAGACGAATATTAGTAACATGAAACATTCAAAATGTCTCTTTTTAGCTGGAAGCTATCCTCTCTCCATTCTTTGTTTTGAAACAATATCTTGAGATTCTGACAAGACTTAAGTTCCAATCCAGCATTGGGTAAATTAAAGAACACCAGTGAAAAACTTTAGCGAACTTCGTGAAACTTGAAAAACCGTAAGTTTTTAAAAACCTATGAACTACACTATTTTTCAGTAACTTCAAAATATTTCGGCTATGTTTGTTTCTTTTTACTATATTTCAGCCAATACAAGGCCAAAGAGCCACTTATGGTAGAGGTTTACTGGATGTGATTTGTGATAACGAAAGCGAGAAAATTGACAGACATAGTTCCTGACGAATGGACCGAACAACTGCACAAAGGTTCTCAAAAGGTTACAAAATTTTGATAAAAATCGCCCGAGGATACAGTAAGGTTGAAACCAAGGTAGCGAATTGAACTGACATCTTGATTTTTAAAGTTAAATGCTCTACACGTTATTTTTTATTTTGTTTTTGTTAATTCTATTGTATCCTGGACTAAATCAACCTTATACATACATACATACATACATACACACACACACACATATATATATATATATATATATATATATATATATATATATTCACACACACATAGACACAAACAAACAAACCCATATATATATAGGTGTGTGTGTGTGTACGTGTGCATGTATATATATATATATATATATATATATATATATATATAAAGAAGAGTGATGTGTATTTTTTAAATATATTATGTTTTATTTTTCATAAAGTAAAATTATAATCCACATTACAACCAAAAATGTTTGCGGTATCTCTCTTCTTATCAATATACACACTTTTCTCTCGTTCGAACTACTATAACCTCTTCCTGTTATATATATATATATATATATATATATATATATATATATATATATATATATTACTTATTACTTCTCTCCCGTCGAACTTGGATACATGAACAAAATCTAAAATCACCAACACCTTTCTCTCGTGCGCATGTGCAGTGCTATTAACATAACAAAATTTAGTCTGATGACGACCAGATGGACGAAACGCGTCACAAGTAAACTTTTTACATTTTGTAATACAATTTCCTCAATAATATTCTTGATGTCTAAAAGCATATATATATATATATATATATATATATATATATATATATGCTTGTCTGTGTGTGTGTGTGTGTTATAAATTTGGGTAAATGATCCCGACAAAGTTACATATTAATGACGATTGCAAAAAACGCTCATGAAAGTATAATATTTCGAAAAGATATCCGATAATGCATTTCGCTCATTTTGTAAAATGAATTATACCGTATTTGTCTATATTTCTGAGATGAGGTATTATGTACATTATTTACATTATTCGGACTATTGTTCTCATCTTTAACGCCATATTGTCCTTAAGGACACATGGCACGGTGGATAAAGGCATTGATTAGATCCAATGACACGACCCAAAGAGTGAGTTCAATACCCGGTTAATCCAGTGGAGAACTTTCAGAGGGGAATTAACAAGAGATAACTGATAACTGACATCCATTAAACATGGCACGTGGCCAGTGAGCGAAGTAAAGGGTTCAGTTCGACATTACAACCACCTGAAGAAGGCCGGAGTACAACGGTCAAAACGTTGTAATAAATATGGCGACAAAGCTGAGGACAATAGTCCGAATAATGTAAATAATGTGAATTATACCGTTGTCTTTTACCGGACGATGCTACTCAGAGTTTCATGCGTCTGGCAATCATTTGGGATAAACTTAAAATTGCCTCTCCTTTCGCTCCTTTATTTAACGGCTAAAGCTGTATTGTTATTCAACTTAACTCGTATTTATATGTATATATTCATTCATAGCACTAAACTCGTCCACGAGCGAGCAGAGAAGAAATCTTTTGCTTTCTAACAACTCTTAAAACTCGCTCAGAAATAACTAAAAATATAATCATTTTCTTGCCTCAGATCTTTCTTTGCAAAATGCTGATGCCAAATATAAGAAGCTGACAAGACAATCACTGTTGCTGTAATTATGCCTCAGAATGCTGAAATATTTTGTATTCAGTGGGAAATCAAAAGTTATTTTATAAACAATTTGTGATGTTCTGATAAGAAAAAAGAAAAGGCCTAGATTCTGGATAAGCCACAAAGCTGTTAACAAAAGAGCTTAGTTTATGTTAACCAGAGTTAACATATATTTCAAAGGCTAATTCTAGTATTATTGTTATTATTATATATTCACAAGTCGGTAGAGTGGAACCTCGGTTCACGAATTTTATTTCTTCCGGAAGGCATTACGTAACCCAAAACGTTCGTAAACCGAAATTATTTTCCAATAGGAAGCAATGTAGAGAAAAATAGTCACAGTACAATAAAATTGGCAAAGAAAAACATGGCACAACTCAAGAACGTATAAAACACAGCGTTCAACTCAGAAATGATTCCGTTCGGGCTAACTCGGTTTGGTAATATTGTTCGGGAGCTGAAATTTTGTTCGGTAACCGAGGCATTTTCATCTCGAATTGTTCTAAAATCGACTTGTTCGACATGTGAGGGACTCGAGAACCGAGGTTACACTGTATTTATGAATTTCCTTCCTGGATAAGACGATAAACTACATCCGCATCCTGGGTGAGACGATGAACTACATCCGCGTCCTGGGTGAGACGATAACTACATCCGCGTCCTGGCTGAGACGATAAACTACATCCGCGTCCTAGGTAAGGCGATAAACTACACCCGCGTCCTGGGTAAGACGATAAACTACATACGCGTCCTGGGTAAGACGATAAACTACATCCGCATCCTGGGTGAGACGATAAACTACATCCGCGTCCTGGATGAGACGATAAACTACATCCGCGTCCTGGGTGAGACGATAAACTATGTCCAACAGAAAGGCCTCTGATCAGGAGGTTTTGAGGAGCTTGCAACCACCTCTTAATTGCTGGTGTTCCCAGGTCCACCCTGACCCGGGGTGGTAGCATCTGTTAGAGTCACTCACTATGGCATTCAGACGATAGCATTTCTCAACCACTGTGCAGCCGTTGAAATAGTTTTCATGTCTCAGGAAACACCTGCATAAAATTACTACACATAGATTTTTCAATCAAGCTCGCCCCAAGAAAGGTAATAAACAAACTACGACACAAGGTACTACTGCTAGGTGTGGAAAGACACAAGGTACTACTAGGTGTGGAAAAATTACAAAGAAGAATTCTTACTGAGGACCGAGAACAAAAGAAGAGTAATCAGGAGGACAGTAGATAGCAATTGACACTTGATTTAAATTTTTGAAAATTAAAGTCGGCTGGAAATCATGGAGCCGGAAAAGAAAAGGAACTATTGTCATAGAACTTACGGCTCCATCTAGCCAGCTCAATTTTATATCGATGAGAATTCGTTGCCAGTCTAGTACTGCGCATATATTCATAAAGTCTAGATACCGTAGCAAAGAGCTCATCCGAATAATTATCATGAAAGTATTTATAGAAAAGGCCCATGGTGGCAGCTTTACGGAGAAGCCTCCAGATCTGGACCAATAATTTTGGTGATTCTACTTTGGACTTTATCAAGGATATAGCAGGACCATATGTGACAGCAATATTCTAAGCATGGACGAATCGTAGATTTATAGATATGTAAGATAAATTCTGGAGTAAACAAAACTGTTCTCTTTTAATCATTTAAAAGAACCATTTTTACCTTCCATCATCATATCTGATGCTAACCTCCCTGGAGAGTGACTCATTGCACATTCTTGGACGAATGTTTTCAGCTGGCATTAAGTGGAAAGAGTAATTTGAATCTATTGCTAAGTCTGCATCTAAGAAAGTTGGGTCATTATATCTCCCTAGACAATTTTTCTCGCCAGAATCTATCTTACATATTTATAAGTCTACCATTCGTCCTTGTTTTGAATATCGCTGCCACATCTGTTATGTAGAGATTCTTGATTAAATCCAAAGAAGAATCTGCAATGTTATTGGTCCTGACCTGGTATCACGGCTTTAGTCACTTTCGTACCACGGTAACGTAACTTCCCTCTGCCTTTTCTATAAATACTTTCATGGTAATTGTTCTGATTCAATTTCTCGATGGTACCTAGGCTCGACGAATAAGCACAGTACTAGAATGGCGGCAGGGTCTCACCAATTTTCAATTGAAATTGCTAGATGTCACCGTAAGTTCTATGCTAGGGGTTCCCTTTAATCTCTTTCGGTTTTTTGCTTCCCAGTCAACTTTGATTTAATTTAAATGCAACGTCAATCGTTATCTCCCGTCTTCTTAGTTATTGTTCTTTTATTGTCTTTTCCTCTTAATAGAAGTTTTCTAAGATTCAGTAACCCTTTGCGTCTTAGTGGCTTTATTGCCTTGCTTGGGATGAAGTGATTAAAAAGAATTCATCTGGTAAACATAACATATAAACACCACGTCCTGTACTCGAGAAAGTCACTCACTGATACCCGAATACGTCACCTCTAGGTCCTGTCCATTAACCAGTGAAGGCGGTTTCACACTGGGTATTTACTCTGTCTCCCCACTAAGACGAGTTGTGACACAAGGTCAGTTTTTAATGTGGAGACCCGAGCGCGTGCACCCGGGCTAGGAACAAAAATTGCCCGCAGTCCATGCAACCATCGGTTGGGCTGGCCTCGGTGCGAGCACAGATCCCTCTCTCTGGTGCAATGAGAGGGCGCTGTTCTGTTCCCCCAGGGCCGGCACCTCTCAGTATGATTTTTCTCAGCTGCGACTCTGTCTTTTGACAGAGTTGCCCCTGAGTGCACTCTGCCCAAAGACAGAGACGCAAATGAGAGATGATAAGTAATGTGTTACAAACCACTCCAAAGAGCAGTTCACAAAAATAAATACATTCACTATGATTGTTATTATTTTAAGCTAGAAAGGCCAGTACAAATTTCATGGTTTTCCTATTTTAATATCCTGATGAATCTTAATTCTTCAGTTAATGACTGAATAAGCCCATGGCGAGTTCAGCAACAATAAAATATCTGTAGAAATTCCCCTATTACATCGTTAAATATTTAACCTTAACTTTAACAAAATATTGCAATAAAAATCATAAATGTGAATGCTGGTTGTTATTTTAAGAAGTAAGGGGGTACAAATGAAAAAATTTGAAACTGGCAACTTTTTCCATTTCACTGAAACAGACGTTAAACATTACTATTCTCCATTCTTTCTTTCTTTTATTTTCTCACTTAAATCAACTAGTGTCTCTGATATGTTATTTCCGATTTTTCACACGGTCAAAACGGAATAGTCCATTATTTATGAGGTATTGGCAGGGCATAACAGTCGTGCGAGCAGACTAAGTAACTAACTAACGAAGGCGGGGAGGAACATCAGAATTATAATGAAGATAATATAAGAGTATGAAGCTTTTGTTATAAGTAATTTTCCAATAATATGCTTTACGTGTATAGTAAAATTCTTCTATATGCCATGCCCCTTCAGGACGTAGGCGATCATGGCTCTCCACAATTTTCTGTTCTTTGTAGCTCTTAATAAATTTTGTCTTTTTCTTATCTCTCCTAATCCTTATTCCGACATCCATTTACCCAAGGTCATTAAGTAGATTATCCAGTTTACCTCTATCTCTCTTGCTTTCAATATGACTTGTGAGTATCAGATTTTCCAAGCCCTCTTTCCTCATTACACGCACTAAAAATTTCAACTACATCTTTCTGATGTAAAGTATAAGTTCACTTTTTGTCTGCATTTCTTCTAAAACCTCGTCGCTGATCACATATTCGGTCCATGGTTTCCTCAGCCACCTTCTGTAGAACCACGTTTTTGTTGCTTCAAGTCTAGCATTCACTGTTCCTTAATACTTTGCTTAGCTTTTGAAAGGCATCTTTCTCTATCGCAAAACACCTTCGGATTTCAGTGTCGCACTTATCGACCTCTATTAAAACTCTTCACAGATATTTCAATATTGTACTTGCTTGAATTTGACATCTCTAATTTGTAACTTGTATGTTGGCTTCTCCTTTTGCTCACAACCATACAAGCCAAAATTATTTTTAAAAGAACAAACAAACATTACCCTATTTTATCACTGTTTCTCGAGTAACTCCTAGCGACCTTTTTACGAATACCTAGGGCTCAGGGGAACACCGGTTGAGACACATTGTCCTAAATCAAAAGAATTCTGTCAGATATTCTTCCTTGTTACAGAAACCCAATACTCAGTCAGTTGTGTGTCATGCGTGATACACGCTTAGGCGATCATGTATCCTACGATACATGACTGACAAGGCAGATTTTTTCCCCGCAGTAGGTTGCCATTTCTTTCTGTGGTAGTTGCTACAGAACCCTGTATTACTATTTACCCATAGCTGGGGGAAGAATATTCATACCTTTCCGAAGGGTATTAGCACGTAAGTGAATGTAATGGATTCGATTGGAATTCGAACTCGACTCTCTGATTCCTCAAACCGAGCCGTTATCCATTACTCCATCGTGCCTCTTTTTAACGTTATACTACCGGTCTTTTATTAACTATAACTGAAGAGAGTAATAGAAAAGCTATGAAAAGACAACTTTCTACTTCATGCAACGAAATAGCGGAACGTAAGTGAAAATTCGCCATTTTTGAATGGCGATTATTTATTCAAGGTTTGCCGAATTAAAAACAAATGTGATGGGCAGAAAATTAGCCGTGGGCCGCAAGAGTAAAATTTTTAGACGAAATTACTGAGTAGGAATGAGACAGAAACAGATATATAGAGAGATCGATGGCGGGAAAATTCTTCGTTTTTTTTTTTTTTGTTTTGTTTTGTTTTTTGTTTTTTTTTTCTTTTCGTACAGAGTTAAAAGGATTAATTACGAACAAAGACAGTGAAATATTGCTTGAATAAAATCATGCTACACGATCAGTGGGCGAATTTATTCTAATGAACACCAAAAATTGACTATTTAGAAAACCCACCCCTGCAACCCACGAGCCATATTTTGTGCAGAACTGATTTATTTATCTATTTTTTGTTAGTTGTAGAAGAACGAGCCCGTTTGAAATTGTTGCCTTCACTTTCGCCCTTGGAAAAGGCATGAATCCATCTTTTCCTAGCATCAGCTATAGCTTTAATTACTGGATAAACTTGGCTGGCAACTGGTCTTCTTTTATGTACAGTTTCTCTTAAGGACTTTGGCAATCATGGCTCTTCACAATTTCCTGTCCTTTGTAGCACTTAATATATTTTATATATCTCCCCTAAACTCTGTTGTCATCAATTTACTCAAACTTACTAGGTAAATTATGCGTTGTTTTCCTTTCCCCTCTTACTTTCACTCTGTCCTGTGAGTATCAAATTTTCCAAGCCTTCTTTCTTCTTTATGTGCCCTAGAAATTTCAACTGACTTTTTCAAATGTTATGTAAAAGTGTCTTTCTGTTTCCATTTTCTCTAACCTTCCGTCGTTGCTCATATGCTCGGTCCAGTGTATTCTCAGCATCCTTCTATAGAATCAGATTTCTGTTGCATCAAGTTTCTTCTTCTTTGTGGGGAGATTACCTAGAATTAGATACCATATAGGAGGACTGATAATACGTAACAGTTCAGTGCGCTTTTCCTTGTTTCTAACGAAATTTTCCTGTTTCTTAATGCTTTGCTTAGTTTTTGGAAGGCATTTTTCGCAATCCCAGTGCGGCATCGGATTTCAGTGTTGCACTTCCCGTCCCCTGTTAAATCACTTCCTGATTATTTTAATTGTTGTAGTTTGATTTTTGTGTTTCCAATTTCTAATTTGCATGTTGAGCTGTTCCTTTTGCTAACAACTATGTATTTTGTCCTCTTGCAATTGTGAGGTTTAGTCCCTTCTTCGCGCTTTCCTTAAATACTTTTTTGATGGAGTTCTTGTAGTTTCCCTTCTGCATTCTGTGTCATCTGCGTATCTTATGTTGTTAAGATTGTCGCCGCCAAGAACCAATCCTGGTAGGGCATCTAATTTTCCCAGTTTTGTCCGAAGTTGAATTTCTGGAAAACAATTTTCCCTTACGCCCTGAAGATTGTTTATATACTATCAAGGAAATCAACCGCGTGATATATTCTCATGGCGTCCTTATTATCAAGCAGCATTTTGTGAATCCTGCTTTACAAGAAGAGTCCGGGATTCCGGTGTTTTTCAGCATTTATTTGCTGCGTAGTCCATCATTACCCGTTGTAATAATGTTTTATTGTAATAAACTTATAGACACGGTTTTTATTGACGCCGTTCATGGAATAGCAGTTTATTTTACGCCGCTTAAGTGAAGGATTAACGAAATAATTTCACCTTACATTTGTTTGCTTTTTATATCTTTTAATATCTGGTAATACGTCATTACTTTCCGAACACCCTAATATAATTTGCACAGAGTTATCTGATGCTGCTATAAATAATTCGTATGTAAGACATGAGAAAAAAATTTTTTTTTTCCAGATTTTAGACCACCAACATCAACAAGGGGGTCCAAAGAATCCAGGTATATTAGACCGTTAGTCCTTTAGTTTCTTCCTAACATATTTTCTTCCTAACATATTTTCTTCAGGATCGTATCCTTAATTTCTTCTAAGAATTTGACAAACGATTTCAAAGTCTATTTCAATTCTATACTTCCTAAGTCTCGGCCTGAAATTTGGAATTTTTTTGACTAATTATTTATTTATTTTATGTAGGTAGGTTCGTCTATCACCCGGTTAAAAACTCCTCAAGTTTTTTGTTGTTGTTGATTTTTTTTTTTTTAACAAGATTAGAAGTTTATTCCTTGTTTCCTGTTGAGGATTGGTTTTCCGGTTTCTTCAAAAGCCTGCTTCTGTTCTACACTTCTAACCTCTGCGCCTATATATTTTGCAAGAAGTTTGGTTCTGGATCCTGATGATGTCATCATCTGTACTGGAAACATTGAAAATTTTTGGATGTGTTGTCAATTTGAACCTCTGTGGCGTAGTTCACGCTGCATCTTCCCGAATTCGTATATACAAGAACAGTCGCGTGTGTTCATCCCGTATTTGCTGCGTACTCCCCATTACCCGATGTAATAATGTTCAATTGTAATAAACGTATATAGCTGGGTCTTATTGATTTTCACTCCGTTCAGGGAATAGCAGTTTATTTTACGCCGCTTAAGTGAAGTATAAGCCTTTTTCAATCGCTGCAAATGGAGAAAGTTTTCTCTCATGAAAATCAGATTCAAGTATTCATTGAAAGCTTTTTCGGAATTTTATTTTAAAAAGGCTGCCGAGTGGCAACAGGTAATTATAAACAATTGTGCATATATAATTGAATAAAATGTAATTGGACTTTATTTTTTGAAGAATAAACTTGATAAACAAACATTTGTTCGGCATTTAAATAATAATATGAATAAGCCGTGACGATTGGAAAGGATATGGTAGAGAATGAGAAGATACTGGCAAAGACAAGGAGAAAATTAGAGGTATGATGATATTAATGATTTTTAGCTGTATTGAAAAGGATAAGGAAAAGAATGAGAAGATACAGGCAAAGACAAGGAGAAAATTAGAGGTATGATGATATTAATGATTTTTAGCTGTATTGAAAAGAATAAGGAAAAGAATGAGAAGATACAGGCAAAGACAAGGAGAAAATTAGAGGTATGATGATATTAATGATTTTTAGCTGTATTGAAAAGGATAAGGAAAAGAATGAGAAGATACAGGCAAAGACAAGGAGAAAATTAGAGGTATGATGATATTAATGATTTTTAGCTGTATTGAAAAGAATAAGGAAAAGAATGAGAAGATACAGGCAAAGACAAGGAGAAAATTAGAGGTATGATGATATTAATGATTTTTAGCTGTATTGAAAAGGATAAGGAAGAGAATGAGATGATACAGGCAAAGACAAGGAGAAAATTAGAGGTATGATGATATTAATGATTTTTAGCTGTATTGAAAAGGATAAGGAAGAGAATGAGAAGATACAGGCAAAGATTGTGAGAAAAGCAGAGACGTGACATAATCTGTAACCTTAGTTGCCAAGAATATCCACATGTCCCTCTATCATAATATTAATCAAATATATTTGCAAGAAATATTTTATCAGATTCTTTGTCGTCTGCCTGTCAATTCGAGTTACTTTCTGACTTACACGGGAAATTATCTTCTATCGCTTATCGAGTGATTGTTTCCTCCCCACTAAATATCCGGGCGTAAGTCTTCGACTGTCGATATGATTCTAAGGATATCCGAATTTCGAGCATGGTATTGACTGATTTCATTACGACACGTCGGGAAAATTTGATTCTTCCTTCGTCAATTTTACACTATCGTGACCTTAAGTGAATACTTGTGTAAAGTTCAGCACATATATTAGATGAAGCAACCGACTGAAGAGTGCGTTATTTGACCGTGTGTACTTAATACCTCTTGACAGTGAACAAGAGCTTGTCTGAAAGAAGTTCAAATGATTAAAGAAGGAGATATTAATATCTGACTAATATATGAGTGTATATTTTTTTTTAAATAGGCATCTCGTTAATATATTCACAAATGATTAAAAAAATGCAACGACAAACATTTAAATATATTGGAAGTATTTTAACAGAGGACGGAAAACGTTACACCGAAATCCGAAGAAGGTGCAATGGAATAACGAAAGATGCCTTCCAAAAGCTAAGCAAAGTATTAAGAAACAGGAAAAATTCGTTATAAACAAAGAAAAATGTACTTGAAAGTTATGCAGTATCGGTCTTCCTCTATGGCAATAAACGGTGGACAATCTCCTCACAGATGAAGAGAATCGAAACAAGAGAAATGTGGTTTTACAGAAGGATGGTGAGAATACTGAACATGGGGATAACGAGGAGGTTTTAAGGAAAATGGAAACAAAAAGCACGTTTATATTTAGAATCAGAAGCAGATGGATGGAATTTCTAGAACACATAATGATGAAAGAAGTCGTGGAAAATTTGACACTCACAGGACATACGAGAAAAAAAAGCGGAAAGCAGCGAGTAACCCTGCCTAATGAGACTGTGTAAATGGATAGCAGAACAGCAACTGGAAGATATGGTGAAAGTACAAACCTTACTATCAGATATAACATGATAGGAAGTTGTGGAGAGTCATGATCACTCATCTCGTAAGAAGAAGAAAAGAAGGGCAACTAATTTCAGGGAAGGAAAACTAATTAGTGACTGAAACTTAACTAGTGTTTTGGAGGGTGGACACAATGAGATTAAATTTCATGCCGAAAAGATATCACGAGCTGTGAATAGAATTCGAACACGGCTCATCGATTTCATTTTCGGAAGCCAAAGAAATCTGTGCTAACTTTTGTTTCCCTCACTCTTCTTGAAATGGGTTCAGTCATTTTCGACGGGTAATTAGGACAAAATGTCTCAATCAATTTTAAGACTTCATTTGTCAATGATTTCAAATTTATTGGTCCTTCGAAAATGTTTCTTACTTTTTATTATTATTATTATCATTATTATTGTTATTATTGTTGTTATTATTGTTGTTGTTGTTGCTATTTTTATTTTCGTTTCAATTACATTGAAATCGATTATTATCATGACATCCATCGTTAGAGCGGAATTGATTTGTACGCTTTCTTAATGAAGATGCTGAGTTGATATTTGCTTTTTTTTTTTTAATTGATCCGTTTGTCATGGAAAAATCTTAAGGGGTCTTTCTCACTTTCTCACATGAACGCGATTATAGATTATTTGAATTACTTCCTTAATTTTATTTTACTTTTTCATCATGCCTCAACACACACACACACACACATATATATATATGTATATATATATTGTTGTGGCCTTGTTAGGGACAGAATTAAAGACACAAGAGAGGAATTGAGTTAAACAAATACATTAACAGAAAACATTAATATAACATATACAAACGAGAGTGTTACAGCAAGAATGTTCAGTCCGATTGTCAGAGCTGACTGCTGGAAACTTCACTCACCAAAAGGCAGTACCTGCTCCTATTTATAACTGGGAGAGTCTATGTGTGCATGGCTAAATTACCGTAACACACCCTCCTAAGTATTAACTCTGCAGGAGTCTCAATACTTTTTTTTCTTTGCGTTAGCGACGATTAAGTCCGTCATTTTCCTTTTCCTCTTTAAACGACATTGCTCTGGGGCTGCGTGAGGTATTAGCATGTCAAAAGTATCGTAAATGACATCCATGACTAAGTTTTCTCCAGGGGGACTACGGTCAGCACCGTCCAACAGGCGTTTCCAGAATTGCTTCAAATGTTTCTTGTGAGTAAACTGCGGACCTTTATTTATGTAGATCATATTTCCTACACTTTTCTCAATTGTACCCATTTCCCAGAAAGATTTATTATCACTCCGGTGTTTTTTGGGACAGTGTTTGTTTGTCCGGGTTTTGTTTGTTTGGGGAGTAGCTTGTCGAACACAGACCTGATTTTACGTGCAAACATTACCTTGGCTGGGGTTAATGATGAAGCTGTGTTGTCGTTGGGCTTAATTCTATACACCTGAAGGAACTGTTGTAGGGCTTTTTCTGTGGATGTGTCCTTAGCTTTCTTCAGGGCTCTTTTCAGCGTATCAACGAAGCGCTCAGTCTGTCCGTTGGACCTTGGGTGATATGGGGCGATCGTGATATGATTGATCTGGAAAGTCTCACAAAAATCCTGAAAATCGCCGGAAGTAAATTGTGTCCCATTGTCGGACACTAGAGAATCGAGTACCCCAAATCTGGCAAACAGTTCGTGGAAGAAATTACTTGTAGCTTCTGTAGTGGTTTTTCTACATCTAAGAATTTCGGGCTATATAAAAAAAACTATCTACTACTATGAGATAGTAGAATCCGTCTAGTGGACCTGCAAAGTCTACGTATTTGAAACCATCGTCGGTCCGTTTTAGGCCAAGAACTTTACAGGATATTTCGATGTTTTCGATGTCCTTATCCATGCTCAGTTAGTACACTTTTTTTTTTCACTAGGACGCAAGGGGTTACAGAAAATAGCAAGATCAGATAGGAGTGATAGAAGAAAGGATGAGGGTAGTGGATAGATGAAAGCAACTGGAGATGTCGATTGACATTACACTTGAATAGCTGGAGATTACAGCCCACAGGGAAACAGGAGAAGGGAAGGGAGTTCCACAGGCGAGAGGTGCGAGACATGAAGCTATTAGAGTAGAAGAGACGGCTACATTTAGGAGTTTCGACAGTGAGAGCGGGATACCAGCCTCGTAGGGCGCTGGAACTCATGACGTCTGGGAACCAGAGAATGCAGCTCCTCGGAGCAATTTCCATGAAAGTATTTGTAGAACAGACAGAGGGAGGCGACGGCGCGTCTGTGAGAAATTGACTGTAGACGAGACGCCAGGGCAGGGCCAACCATATTGCATATCCGCCTCTGGAGCCTATCAAGAACCCCGAGGCAAACATAAGAGGCGCCAGACCATATATGGCAGCAATACTCCATGCAAGGGCGAATTGTGGACATAACTGCACATAAGACTTTTCATCCTTGTAATTCCTGGGTGGCCAGCATGGAAATCTTTCACAATTCTTCTTTGTAACGTTGTGGGAATTACGACTCGCACACTATATAGCAGTACTTCGTCGCATAGAGAGAAAATATCTTAAGTCTTTTATCCTTTTCACGAATTTTGGTTTTGGTTTGCCTGATAAACTCATCGTTTAGAGCTTCTCGTTTTATTTGGACGAGAGTTACAGGGAGTTCACTTAGTGTGTTGCATAATGTGGTTTTAATTTCTCCTTCTGTTCGAAGAAAAACAATCACAGTATCTTCAAGAGGTTCCCTGTGTTTCAGGATTAATCTGGTTAGACCGTCGGCACGACAGAGTTTTTAGACGGTAGGAACTCCATCTTGAAGTTATAATTTAAGAAGATTGTTCTCCATCTCCGTAGTCTATTTGCTGTATATACAAGCAGATCTTTTTTAGAACCGAAAATGGTAAGGAATGGTTTATGGACCTTCTGAAATGTAAAGTGTCTACCGTGAATGTACCAGTGAATCATCGTTACAGCAAAAATAATCCCTAACTATTCTTTCTCAAATTGGGAGTAGTTCTTCTCTGCAGGAAGAAGTGTTCTCGACGCGTGAGCAACTGGTCTGTGAGATCCATCTGGCATCTTGTGAAGAATACATGCTTCAATGCTATACGAGCTGGTGTGGGTGGCAGCTATAATGTCCACGTTTGGGTCATAGTGGGTGAAGAACAAGTCCGGCGTCAAGACTTCCTTTATTTTGACGAATGATTCTTGGCATTCAGGTGTCCACTTCCCGTCTTTGTCTTTCTTCAGAATATATATATATATATATATATATATATATATATATATATATATATATATATATAGGTAGCTATACTCGTTTCGAAAAACCTTCGAATTTTGATTTGCCAATAATCAAATCAATCTCGAGGGGAAAAAGGTTTTAAAAAGAAGAGCTACAAACATGAAAGTCTGTCGAAAAAAATCGCACAGATACAGGTTTGAAGCCCAAAGAAAAAAAAAACGACACGAGTAAACAACTAACTAACAAAATATCTCAATACAACCGTAGAGCAGACCTAGATAAACCTAGTGAGCCAGACAAACCTAAACGGGTCGTCAGGGATAGCTGGCTCACTATATATATATATATATATATATATATATATATATATATATATATATATAGTAACGATATATAATTTTTTATATCAAGAACAATTTTAGAGGAAAGATGTATGAAAAAATGGAAACAGTTTTCGTGTGTCATGTTTCGTATGTTAGGCCTTCATCTTCTTCTCCCCCCAGCTACGGGTAAATAGCAGGACAGAATGGGGCCTACAGCCTTGGATGACAATTGGTCTAGGAGAAGGACAACTAAATAAAATTCTACCTTACTATCCAGTTCAGCGAGAATCAAATGAAACAATAAGCTTCATAAGCTTCAGTCACTTTCCTACCGCTCAGTGCCTTTTCTATAAATACTGTCAGGGTAATTGTTCGAGTGAACTTAAATGAATTTAAGCTCAGCACTAGACTGGCGTCGCAATCTCATCAATTTATAGTCGAACTGGCGAGATGTAGCCGTAAGTTCTATGCTAACAGTTTCTTTTCTCGCACTTCTCGCATGTGGAACTTCCTTCCAGTTCCCTGTTTTTCAGCCAACTTTAATCTTCATAAATTTAAATACAATATCAATCGCTATCTACTCTCCTCCTGATTACTCTTTCCACTTACCGCTCATTAGTAATGTTTCTGTTCAAAAGTTCTTCCACACCCTTTAAACGTTAGTGCCTTAACTACTTTGCATGAGGTGATACTGATTAAAAACATCAAAGCGAATGAATTCAATGATAGTGATTCAACAATTTTGCGGCTTTGATCAGAGAAGAAGGGAATCCGTTCACCACTTCACTGGCACAGAAAACTATAGCCTATTTGAAACATATGAACCTAATCTGAAATCCGTTTATTAGAAAATAACAATAAAAACATTGAGCCCCTATTTATTTTTAGATTATATTTTTTCTCATTTGTTATTTCGCTTACATTGCATTAAATGCATCTTTTATACCATCACATTACAAGGAAAACTCATTTGCAAAATGACGAAATATGAAATGATTAACCGGTTATTTAGTTTGCCCAGTTATTGGGAAGGATAAATAATAAATCGCGTAATGAATATTGCGAATTTAACAAAATTTTAACAGGATTTAACAAGATTTTCATAGCAAAATTTTAACAGAATTTAATAAAATTGTTATAAAACAATTTTAACAGAATTTTTCTAACAAAGTTTCAACAGAATTTAAAATTTTTCATAACAAAAAATTCCCAGCAAGAATTTAACAGAATTTAACAAAATATTCCTAGCAGAATTTTAACACAATTTAACAAAATTATTCGGAAAAAATATCACATGACTGGCCGGTTATTGAATTTGCAGAGTTACTGGGTAGGATAAATAATAAATCCTGTCAAAAATGTTGCGTTTAAAAGTCCCAGATACCACAGATTATACAACTACTGCCATTCATTCGCTGGCGACAATACATTTGTTACATTATTATTTATTTATCTCCCTTTGATTTCAAATATAAATCACCGGGCTGTGCCGAGTGATCTTGCTAATCTCTTGATCATCATCATCATCATAATCATTATTGCTATCATCAACAACACTGCTATCATCATCGCCACGACCAAAGCCCCACCAGCACCGCCAATAATCTTACCATTATCACAACCATCATTATAACCGATATCATCATCACAACAACTAGCATCACTACCATCAATACCAGCAAGCAATAACATTGCCACCATCACCACAATAATCATCATCAAATTTAACATTACAATTTAACATTAATCATCATCACCACTGTCAACACCACTATTATTATCATTACAACAACCATAAACAACACATAAAATTATCATCACCATCGACATGACCATGATCATTATTACCATTATCATCCCCACCACCATAAACATCACAATCATCACAATACTTATTACATCTGACATCATCAGAATACCAATTATCACCACAACAACCATCATACTGGCATCTTCACAGCCACCATTAATGCCATCACAATTATCACCTCCGCTACCATAACACCAAACATAAACACCACTATAAATATCAATACCATTATCATCACTACTGACATCACCAGCATCACCATCCTAAATATCACCACCACTACCATTATTATCTCCACTGCCCTCATTGCCACTGTCACTACCAGCATCATCACAACAAACATAACCATCAATATAATTATCAACATCCTCACGTTTACAACACGCACAATCATCACCATTACTATCTTGACCATCATCACAAGAGCCATCAACATCACACACGATACCATTATCACCACCATCACACAACGCTACCATCGTCACCAATACTAATATCACCACTATTATCATCATCACCCCTACCAACATCATTATCAACACTATCATCATCATCACCACTGTTATCACTACCATCATCAAAACAAATATAGCCATCACCACCATTACTACCACCACCACCATCATTTCATTTTACGACCACCATCACCATCACACATCACAATCATTATTCCAGTTATCAGATAGTCATGTGTCATGCGTGATACACGCTTAGGCGATCATGTATCTTTCGATACATGACTGACGAGGCAGATTTTTTCCCGCAGTAAGTTGCCATTTCTTTCTGCGGTAGACCAGTTGCCAAGGCTATAAAACCCAATATGTCCTACTATTTACCCATAGGTGGGGGGAGAAGAGGATCCATACCTTTCCCAAGGGTATTATTAGCACGTAAGTGAATGTAATGGATTCTAACTCGGCTCTCCGATTCCTCAATCCGAGCCGCTATCCACTACAACACGGTGCCTCCTTCTAGTCATCACAACTTCAATAAGCTTCATAATTATCGCCACCATCATTATTACCATTACCACCACCCTCATTACCATCAAAACAGACATAATCTTCCGCATCATGAGCATGCCCATCATCATTAATTTCAGCCCCACCATCATCCCCACCACCATCTCCACTATCATCAGCATCATCACCACCACCATCTCCACCATCATCAGCATCATCACCACCACCATCTCTACCATCAGAACGGTCATAACCATCGGCATAATTATCCCCATTAGGACCACCCCATCGGTTTTACCAACATCATCACCCCCAACATCATTCCCACCACCACCACCACCAACAACAACCACCACCACCACCACCACAAACACCATCATCCCTACCATCATCACCACCACGATCTCCACCATCAGAACGGCCATAACCATCGGCATAATTATCACCATCAGGACCACCCCCATCGGTTTTACCAACATCGTCATCACTCCCATCATCCTTCCCACCACCACCGCAACAATCACCATCATCACCAGCATCAGCATCATCTTCATCCTGCCAACACCATCACCATCACCATCATCACCTTGCTCTTAATTTTAAATTAAAGTAATCTATTTCCTCTGTCAACTAGTTCGAAAAATTAGTCATCGCATTTATGTCGTCAACAAATTCACACGGAAATGTTACTGTGAATGTAATTAGGAAAATTAATTCCTTAATAGGAATCTTGAAACTGCAAAGTTATAAAATAAATAATTTATTAGAAGCTCTGTAAAATTTAATATATAAACCCTTCCACCACCACCACCACCCCCGCTTTTGGTCTGTTGTACTTATGCCCAAATTTAGGGTCGGAAAAAGATGACCTGACAATATTAAAAAAATATATGTGATTAATTTGATTTTCCGGTCTTATATATCTGATAAACAATTATTTATCTTTAAGGAACTGTTTGCATCGTTTCTTGTTTACCGAAATTTCAACAGAATCTAACAAAATTTTCATAACAGAATTTTAACAGAATTTAACAAAATTTTTATGACAAAATTTTAACAGACACTAACAAAATTTTCGTAACAGAATTTAACATTTTCATAAAAAAATTTTAACAAAATTTATCAGCATTTTCATAAAATTTTAACAGAATTCAACAAAATATTCATAATAAAACTGTCACAAAATTTAAGAAAAATTTCCTAGCAAAATTTTAACAGGAGTTAACAAAATTTTCATAACAAAATGTTAAAAGAATTTAACAAAATTGTCCTTGCAGAATTTTAACGGAATTTCACAAAATTTCCATAGCAAAGTTTTAACAGAATTTAACAGAATTTTCAAAAAGAATTCCAGCAGAGTTTTCCTAACAGAATTTAACAAAATTTTGATAACAAAATTTTGATACAAAATTTTAACAGAATTTTAGAAAATTTTCCTAACAAAATTTTAAAAGATTTTAACAATTTTCCTAGCATAATTTTACCACAAGTTCATAAAATTTCATAAGCAAAGTTTTGCCAGAACTTAACAGAATTTTCCTAACAAATGTTTAACGGAATTTAACAGTTTTAACAGGATTTAACACAATTTTCATAACAAAATTTTAACAGAATTTAACAAAATTTTCCTAATACAGTTCTAACAGAATGTAACAAAATATTCCTAGCAGAATTTTAACAGAATGTAACAAAATTTTCATAACATTTTAACTGAATATAACAAAATCTTCATAACAAAATTTTAACAGAATTTAACAAAATTTTCATAACAAAATTTAATAAAATTTTCATGAAAAAATTTTAACATAATTTTTCTATCAAAATTTTAACAGTATTCAACAAAATTTTTATAACAAAAATTTTCATAACAGAATTTCCCCAAACGATATCTTAACAGATTTTATTTTAAAATTCATAATGGAATTTAACAAAATTTAAATAAAATTTAACAGAAGTTAACAAAATCTTCTCTGCTAAATTCTAAAAGTTATTGAAGTTTCATAACAAAGTTTTAACAGAATTTAACATTTCGTTAGAGATTTTGACAGAATTTAACAGTTTTCTTAATAAAAATTTAAAGAGAATTTAAGAGATATTCCTAACACGTTTTTAACAGAATTTAACATAATTTTCATATCAAAATGTTCATAACAAAATTTTAACAAAATTTAACAAAAGTTTCATAAAATAATTTAACAAAATTTTCATAACACAATTTTAAAAGACTTTAAAAAAAATTCTTTTTTCCTAGTAAAATTTTTACCGAATTTAACAAAACTCTCCTATCTAAATTTTAAATTCAGAATTGAATTCAGAATTGAACAAAATTTATTAACAACATTTTGCCACAACAGTTTTATCAAAATGTGTATTACATTTATTCACATTTATGTCTGGGTTTATTCTATTTTTAACGAAATTTTCTCTATATTCCAAATGTTAATGTTCATGTACACGGAATATTCTATGAATGGCGTTTGCTTTTGCTATATTATTTGCTCTTCATTATTGCTTGACATTGATATTGCGTTGAAAGGACGTTGTATTTCCTTTTTATTCCATTGGGCATGGAAGGAAGTTTCATTCAGACCGCTGCTTTATGGTACAGACTCCCGGGAAGATGCTTCCTTGAACATTAATTAACCTTTTCTTAAAACAAGCTCATTTAGTAAGCATCTATCTTGAGTGAACCTTGGGCCTTGTATTGGGTGAATATTTAGTAATAACTAAAAAAATTGTAATTCAATGAAATAAAGATAAAACGAAAAGAAAAATATACCAGAAACAATCAAGAGAAACGAGAAAAAAAACAAAAAAACAGTAAGAATGTGAAAGGAAAACGAAAAATTGGAATAAAGAGGATGGGAAAATAAAGTGCGTGTGTAAATAAGAGAGAGGGACAAAAAGAGAGAAAAAAGATGAGGTGATTTGGAATTTTATTGCTTATTAATTATTTGGTCTGTAATAATAAACATATTTAGCTCTTTTTGTCGATATGTTTAAATATTTTATATTACTAGAATCCACTTGGATTATATACCAACGGATTTGTTAACTTAACTCTGTATATATATATATATATATATATATATATATATATATATATATATATATATATATATATATAATATATATATATATATATTCATAAATATATATATTTATATAAATATATATACATATATTCATATAAATTATATATATACATATATTCATATAAATTATATATATATATATATATATATATATATATATATATTCACATAAATTCATTTTTTCACACTTGAAAGTGAAGTATGAAGATCCAGAGAAAATAAAATCTCTGGTGAAATAAATTATAACTAATGGAACCTTAAAGTGGTCTGTTTTTTTTTTTAAATTAATGTATATATATATATACGTAAATATAGAAAATAAAATAAAATATATGAAAAATCACATAATCACCAAAACTTTTTGCGGCGTCTTCTCCCATATATATATATATATATATATATATATATATATATATATATATATATATATATATATATATATATATATATATATATACGTAGGGGAGAAACAGAATCAAGAATAACCATATAAAGTTGTGACAATATTGGAGAAAATCAGAAAACGTTAGGTATGTATGTATGTATGTATGTATGTGTGTGTGTGTGTGTGAAAGAATATAAACCGAGAATTGGAAAAGCTAAAAATCGAGAGAAAATCAAAGAAAAACGAGGCAGCATATCTATATAAGGAGAATGTGTGTGCGTGAAAGAGAGAGGGGGTGGAGAGAAGAAATAGAGAGAGACCAAATGAGGTGCAGAGAGAGTAGTGAAAAGAAGAAGAAATAAGAATTTAAAGTTATAAGTAAAAAACTAAGAGAGAAAAACAAATGTAAGCAAGTAGAATATTATGAAAAAGAAGGTAGGCTTATATGCTTAGAATGACTTTTGAAAGCCTCAACTCTGAAACAGAGAGAGAGAGAGAGAAAGAGAGAGAGAGAGAAAGAGAGGAAAACAAGAGTAAATATTGACATTATGGAGACAGTGTGGGTGAAAGAGAGAAGATATACTTAGAGAGATGGTTTGGTTTGGTTTGGTTTATTTTGTTTTACAGCATATCAACTTCAATTGGTTATTTAATGCCGACAACATTTTTTATTGCTGGTAATATTTTGTTTTGTCCAAAATCTATTTCTGGTAATATTTTTCCTTCAAAATTGTATTGCTGATAACAATTTAAAAAAAAAAAAAATTGCTGGTAATAGTTAACTATTTGCCCATAGCTGGGACCCTAACAGGTGCTACCACCCCGGATCAGGGTAGACCTGGGAACACCAGTAATTAAAACGTCGTTCCCCGCTTCTCAAAACCTCATGATCAGAGGCCTTGCTGCTGGACGTGAGTTTAACGTCTTACCCAGGACGTTAGGTAGAGAGACTTGATGAAAGAATAAACAGAGATGAACATGTAATGTGAGAAATAGTTAAAAAATCTAGAGAGAGTGTGTGTTTGTGAGAGAGAGAGAGAGGGAGAGAAAGAGAAAGACAGAGTGTAATATATATAATATATATATATATATATATATATATATATATATATATATATATATATATATATATATGGAGACAGAATTGAGAAAAAGATGAAATGGAAAAATTAAAGTATAAAGTGTGAGACAAAGAGAGAGAAAAACAAGACACAGTAAGTCTATAATAATTTTATAGCGCAAGTGTGAGCGACAGAGAGAGAGAGAGAGAGAGGGGGCAATATGAGACTTGAGGAAAGAAGACTGATTGATTCAAATTTTTACGGTTCATCAACCCTTTGCAGGTTATTTAAAACCAGAAAATATTTTTACATTGTAAGAATCTTTTTTTTTTTGGTGGGGGGGGGTAGATAATAATAATTTAGCGATACAAGTCTTGCTAATTAACCCATAGCCGGGGGGGAAGTGTTGGATTTATACCTTTCCCAAGAGTAATTGGACGTAAGTGAATATAACGAACCCAACTGGAATTGGAATTTTGTTCTCCGATTAACAATTCCGAGCATCCATTACACCACCCGCACATCCAAGCTTACAGCACCAGGTATTCCCAAGCGGTCATTCATCTAAGTACTGACCTCACTCGACGTTGATTAACTTCGGTGATCGCACGTGATAGGCCCGTGAAGCAGTGGAACGGAGAAGAAATAAAACGTAATAAAGAAGAAACCATAAAAGAAAGTGTGAAACGAGGAAGGAGAAAACGAGGCAGACAGACAGACAGAGAAATAAGGTTATTGATATAAAGACGTTGTGAATGAAAGAGAGAAGAAGAAATATGTTAAAAGATTTATCGAAAGAAGAGTAAACAGATGAATCAAAAAGTGTGTGATTGTGTGAAAATAAGAATATCGTCATAGAAACAATGCGATGAAATGAAATTTGATTAGATTTTTACAGCTTTGTAGCTTATTAAATGTCGAAGCATTTTTTTGGGGGTGGGAATGCAAGAATAATTCTTTTATTGCGTCCGAGTATCTCATTGACAACTGATTTGGAGAATAACATTGATTTTTTTTCTAGATACACGTTCTACTATTTCACCCATAGCTGTATGACAATTGTTTAGGAAAATAACATTGTTTTTTTTTTTTTTTTTTTGTTTTTTATGCAAGTCCTACTTTTTCATCCATTAGCCTAGGACAATTGTTTTGGGAAAATAACATTGTTTTTTCTAGATACAAGTCCTACTTTTTCAACCATAGGTCTATGACAATTGTTTTGGGAAAATAACATTGATATTTTTCTAGATACAAGTCCTACAATTTCACCCATTTGTCCATGACAATTGTTTTGGGAACATAATAACATTGTTTTTTCTTGATACAAGTCCTAATTTTCAACCATGGATGTATGAAAACTGTTTGCGAAGATAACATTGTTTTTTCTAGATACGAGTCCTACTTTTTCAACCATAGGTCTATGACAATTGTTTTGGGAAAATAACATTGTTTCTTTTTTCTTTTTCTTTTTTATACAAGTCCTACTTTTTCACCCATAAGCCTATGACAATTGTTTGGGAAAATAACATTGACTTTTTCTACATACAAGTCCTACTATTTCGCCCATAGCTACATGGTACAGATTGTTTAATGTTTTTCCAAGAGTATTTGCGAGTAAGAATCCAAAATGAAACTACTACCTCTTAGTCATCATATGAATTATTTTGGCCTGCTATTAGTATGACTGATGCTGACCTCCGGGAGAGCAAATCATTGGTCACACGTTTTCCTTTGACACCGAGTGGAGTGATTATATTGAATTAAATTTGAGGTGAAATGGCTAACTATTTCCGGACAATTTTTCTCGGCATAATCTGTCTTGCACGTTTATAAATCTACCATTCATCCGTACATCGAATATTGCTTATATATTGTGTGATGTTATCGGTCCTGACCTGGCGTCTCGATTAACCACTTTCCCACCGTGAAATGGTTTCTCTCTATCTTTTCTCTATTTTCATGGCAATTTTTCTAATGATGTCGCTTCATTGGTACCTGGGCCGCATGAATTTCAACGTACTACTAGATTGGCAATTAGGTCCCAACGTTTTACTGTTGAAATAGTTAAATGCAACCGTAAGTTCTATTCTGCTAGTTTATTTTCTCGACTGTATAACTTTCTTCCAGTTTCTTTTTTTACCTACCATCTTGAAAAATTTAAATGCAATGTTACTTGATTTCTTCTGTCTTCATGATATCTGTTATCGTATTGCCCTGTCTCCTCACTAAAGTCTTCTCGTTTTCTTTCATTCTCAGTTACTCTTCGGGCAAAAGGATTAAAAAAAGCGAACGCAACTAGAATTCGAACTCGGCTATCAGATTTCCCACATTGAGGCGCTACATTACACCAGCTATTATAAAGAGCAAAATTTGTGGAATGATAGAGATATTGGAATAGGAGTAAGCGTGTGAGAAAGAGGGGCAATGGAGATAGAAAGGGAGAGAGATAGAAAGGGAGAGAGAGGGGGAAAGTCAGAAGGTGAAAGAGAGAGAGAGAAAATGGAAAAGAGAGTGAAATGGAGAGCGGTAGCAAGTGCAAAATTAAAAGAGAAAAAAGGAAAGAGAGGGCGAGTGAGAAAGGGTGGGAGAGCGAGAGAGAGAGAAAATGAGAGAGATAAAACGGAAGAGAAAAGGCAATTGGAGAGGGTGAGCGAATGGGAAAAGGAGAGAGTGAGTGAGATTGAAAAGTGGAGAGAGAAAGGTAAAGAGAGAGAGAAAAATGGAGAGAGAATGAGAGAAATGGAGAGAATGTGAGAAAGAGAGAAAGGGTTAAAAAAAGGGAGAGAGAGTAAAATAGAGAGAGATAGGAAGTGGTGAATTGAGAGAGGGAAGGGAAAGAGAGATCGACTGAGAGAGAGAGCAAGAGAAAGAGATAACAAGCAAAGGATAAAGGACGAAAGAGATTGAGAAAGGGAGAAAGAGAAAGGGAGAGAGGAGGGGAAATGAAGAGAGAAAGATCGTGAAAAAGGGAGAGAGAGAGCAAGTGAGAGAGAAAGTGAGAGATGAGAGAGAGAAAGGGAGAGAGAGAAAGGGAGAAGGAGCAAACTAGGGAGAAAAGGGAGAAAGAATGAGAAAGGAAGAGAGGTGGGGAAATGAAGAAAGATCGTGAGAAAGAGCAACTTGGAGAGAGATTGTGAGAGATGGGAGAAAGAAAAAAGAGAGAGAGAAACAGAAAGTGAAATGGACAGAGATAGCAAGTGAGAAATTAAGAGAGTGTAAAGGTAGAGAGTGAGTGAGTGAGTGAGATAGAAAGAAAGCGAGCGAGAGAGAAACAACCCGAAAAATTGTTCTATAGAGAATGTGAGGTTAACATTAAAAAATAACTTGAGAAAGATTAATACAAACAAAGTTAGCCAAAGGGAAACTGAAAAAGATATTATTTGATGAATTATTTGGACTAGAAGTCTCACTGTTCGTTTCATCAAATAATGACACCGCTTCACCTTGGGCGTTTACTTAATACATGAGAAAGAGGCTTGAATATTGGAATAACGAGAGAGATAAAGAGAAACAAAGGAGGAGAGTAATAGAGAGAGAGAGAGACAACAAGAGATAAATTGATACAAACTAATATACGGAGAGGAACAGGAAAAAAGAGAGAAGTAGAGAAAAAAAAAACAGAAAATTAAAAAGAAATACAAGAAAATAGAGAGAGAAAAATAAAAAAAAGAAAGAGACTGAAATAGAGTGAGAAAGAAAGTCGATAATTTTTTGTTGACGAGAAACAGAAATTAGGAAAAATTAATCTTTAAAAATTAAAAAAAAAAAAAAAAACGAAAAAAAGACAAGCGCAAGCATAGAAGGAGTGAGTGAAAAAGAGAAGAGAAGAAAAAGATGAAAGATGAAATGGGTAGATGGGATGGGGTAGAAAATGAGTGGGGTGTTATTTAAGAGATACAAAACCAGGCTAGAAAATCTGGCAGAAGGAAACAGTTAACATTCGCTAGCTCTGCTAATAGTAAAAGCTTGAGAAATTAGACGTCGAGACGTAGACTGGAGCTGGAAGGGAAGAGGAGAAAAGACGTGAAGTGGCGACAAGAAAACTGAGGAGAAGGATAATGATAGAAAGAAGAATGTGATTAACAGAAAGAAAGAAAGAAAGAAAGAAAGAAAGAAAGAAAGAAAGAAAGAAAGAAAGAAAGAAAGAATAAGGATGGAAAAGACAGATAAGGATAAGAAAGAAAGAAAGAAAGAAAGAAAGAAAGAAAGAAAGAAAGAAAGAAAGAGTAAGGATAGAGAAGAAAGAGTAAGGATGCAAAAGAAAGACAGAAAGCAACAAAGGAAGAAAGAGTAAGGATGGAAAAGAAAGAAAGAAAGAAGAAACAAACAAACAAAAAAAGAAAGAAAAGGAAAATAAGAATATATAAAGAAAAGAAATGCTTAACAAATGAATAAGCAAAAGGAAACAGGAAATTATATTACAAGAAAAAGAAAGAAAGAAAGAAAGAAAGAAATTATGAAAGAAAGAAAGAAAGAAAGAAAAAAAGGAAGAACCTATAAGGAAGAAAAAAAAGAAAGCAAGAAAGAAAGCAATTCGGTCGGTAAAGAAGAAAACAGTAATCAAAAGAAAACTAGAAGTTGATACGCAAGAAAGTAAAGAAAAAAACCGCAAACCAAGAAAAGAAGGAAGAACAAACACCAAAAATTAACACATTAAAAGAAAACATGAATAAAATCAACAAACAAAGAAAAAAAAGAAAAGAATACAAACCTGAAAGGAAAACAAAGCAGACGACAAAACAACGATCGGCAATTCCAAAAAATAAAGAAAAAAGAGAAACTTGAAACAAAACGAAACGAAAGAAAAGCAACTGGAGAAAGAAAATGAAAAAAAAAAATTCAAGCTAACAATCTTTGCGTCTCCATAGCAACTATCGATCATAAGGCCTTTTTATTTAATGAACATAATTGTACAGGCATTGGAACAACGTCAAATTACAAAGCAAAGAAAAGCAAGTTTTCTTCGTCACCATCGTCGCTACCAACGTCATGATCGCTGCCATTTTTTTTTCAAAACCTTCGTCCTTTTTCCCGCCCCCTTCGCTGATTGTCAAAAGATAAAGGCTAGAGGCGGCGAAGACAAGAACAGGAGGAGGAGAAGATGTGAAGAAGTGAGAGTACGAGGAAAAGGCTGAGTTAGGTATTTTCTGAAAGTGTCGTAGTTTATTTTATAAAAGATAGTTGCGATGGGGGAGTTGAAGTAAAAACATTATAAACAATGGAATGGTAGAGGAGAAGGAAGGCGGGGAAAATTCAGAGATAGGTAGCTAAGTAGGTAGGTATCTTTGTAGGGTAGAAGGTGATATGAACAACGTTAAAATAAAGCTGATCGGAAAAAGAATGAAAAAATGAAGAAAAAAAAAAGAAAGATTTACAGAAAGGAAATAATCGGGAAAAAATTAGAGAGAGAACAATAGAAAAATAAGAAACTGAAAGACACAAATGGATAGAAGAAAAGAGGTCGGCTAAAACGAAAGAAAGAAATCAGAAGAAGAAGAAGAAGAAAAGAAAATTAAACTAAAAGGAAAGGAAAAACACCAAGGGAGTAACAGAAATAAATAAATAAATAAATAAATAAAGAAAGAAAGAAAGAAAGAAAGAAAGAAAGAAAGAAAGAAAGAAAGAAAATGAAATAAAGAAAGAATTTATAGATAAATGCAAAAAAAAAGAAAATATATAATAATAAATATTAAAAAGATAGAAAGAATTTAAAGAAAAAGGGGAAAAAGAAGAAAAGTACGTAATTATTAAGCAAGAAAGATAAAAGTAAGAAAGAAAGAAAATATGGAAGAAAAAGAAATAAACAAGTAATTTAGAGATAAAGGGGAAAGAAAGAAAATATATACTAATGAATATTAAAAAAGAAAAAGAATTTAGAGAAAAAAAGGTGAAATGAAGAAAAGTACGTAATTATTAGTACTAAGAAAAAGAAAGAAAGAAAGAAAGAAAGAAAGAAAGAAAGAAAGAAAGAACGAGGAAATAAACAAATGTACCATAGTACTAAGAAGTCCCGAAAAAATATGAAAAATGAATAACTAGTTGTAAAAACGATATAAAAGACTAAAAGAAAAACGAAAAAAAAAAAAAAATAAACAGGTGAAAGGAAAATTCAAAATGAACAATATAAAGATGATTTGATGGAAGAACATAAGGGAGTGAATGAGTAAAAAAGAGGAAGAAAGAAAATGAGAAGAAGAAAAAGTGGCCGAAGATATACTGTTTCTGGGTAGGGGTGGGGCATTTACGAAAATTTGTGTGTGAAAAATACGTGAGAGAAGATCAAAGTGTGGAAAAGAACGGCCAAAGTGAGGATTAAGAAAAAAGTAAAGATCAAAGAAGACAGAATGTGTTTCTGTGGCGTCAGGCAGGGGTGAGAATTAAGACGATTAGGAATGTAGGAAAAGTAAGGAAGAAGAAGGAGACTGGGGAGAAGAAGAAGAAGAAGAAGAAGAAGAAGAAGAAGAAGAAGAAGAAGAAGAAGAAGAAGAAGAATGAGGAGGAAAAGGAGGAGAATGAGAAGGAGGAGGAAAAGCAGAAGAAGGAGGAGGAGGATTTTGACTGATGGACATTTTGATAGTGCGTATGTTTGGAAGGTTTTTGTGTTAGTGTCAGAGGATGATAAAGAGCGATAGTGTGACAGAGGATGAGAAAAGAGAGAGAGAGAGTTTAACTAGAAAAAAAGAAAAAGAAAGTGCAGAGTGTATAAAAAAGAAAGAGAGAAGTAAGAGTGTGAATGAGAAAGTGTTTGAAGGCGAAAAGGAAACAATGAGAGTAGTCGACTGAATTGAGAAAGGAAGAAAAGGAGGGAGATAAAGACAGAATATTTAAGATAATGAGGAAAGAAAAAAGAGAGAATGTGTGAAAACTGAAGTGACCGAGAATGCTTGACAGGGTGCTTGAGAGAGTGAGTAGAAGGAAAGCCAGAGAGAGAGAGAGGGTTGAAAAAATGTGAAGAAAATAAGAGAGAGACAATGAGTCTAGGAGAATGAGAAAAGAAGAGTGAGAGAAAAAGCTAGATAGTGTGACAGGGTAGTGGTGAGAGAAAAAAGAGAGAGGGTGGAAACAACAGTGTATATAAGAGAAAGAGAAACATGGAGAGAAAGAAAACGAAATAATATCTACTAAGATAAGAAGAAGGTGAAAAAGAAGAATTAGGTAAAGAAGGCGAAGGGGGCGAAAAGAAGAAGAAGAAGAAGCAGGAGGAGGAAGAAGAAGAAGAAGATGTAGGCACAGGAGGAGAAGATAGAGGAGGCGGAAGAAGAATAAAAGTTCCTTGCAAAAATTGGTATGTATACACTACAGCCATAGAAAAGAAAGCAAAAGAATCTCTCTCTCTCTCCCTTCTCTCTCTCTCTCCCTTCTCTCTCTCTCTCTCTCTCTCTATATATATATATATATATATATATATATATATATATATATATGTACTGTATGTATGACGTGGACGTTATGGGCAGACTGACTGCTCTAAAGACCTTTTATTGATTACCTCCGAGATGTCATACCGTTCGTTTAGGTCCTACTATATGTAGACTTCATATCTCCGTATTTTGATCTAACCTCTGGGCCAAACTACGAATGCACAGACTCGCACCGTTCGGAAAGACCAACTACTCTTGGTCTTAAACTCAACAAACCAATCATTTCCGTGTCGAAATAATAAAAGTATGAAAATTTATTAGTAATCAGTCGCTATCTGATTTTTATAGTAGTTCTATAAGTAGAAACAGATATTAGTTCGATTGTTGTCAAGCAGTGACGATTGGTACTTGGTAGGCAAACGACAGTAGTAGCTCACTATTGTGGGGAAAATATGATTGTGTGTAACAGACGTTTTTTTTTTTTAAAAAAAAAACAATATAAAATGGGTAAAAAGCTAGACTGTTCTTTTTTTTTCGATTTTTTCTTTTGCTATAACTTAAGCGCTTTTTTTCTTCTGTCAATCTGTGTGATTCGACTAATATTTAAAAAAATGGGAATATCCTTTCTTTGGCTTATGTGTAAATGTGACCTATCTTTGGAACCACGAAAAAAGCGCGGTACCTCTCATTAAATTTCAAATAATTTATTTAAAACATTACGTCGTTCTCACACCTTGCAATATATTTAAGCAAGATACTGTATGTAAGTCCTTCGATAAAATTTTTTTTCTCTGAATTTCCTGGAGGATGAGTGATTATTTAAAGTGTGACTAATATCCTCATCTTTATTTTTACTATTACTGTTCCCTCTGACTTTCTTTCAGGAAATTTCGAACTTAACCTTTTATTTTAATTAGAATTCTCGATTCGTCTGTGTCTAGAGATAGTTTTTGATTTATTTTAGTACTGCTCAATGATGGCTCGCCATGTTTCCACAGAGTCTGTAAAATCCGATCCGAAATTGAAGCATGAACTTTAATGTATCGTTTCTTTCTTTCTTTCTTTCTTTCTTTCTTTCTTTTCTTTCTTTCTTTCTTGCTCTTATTTTCTTTTCTTTTTCTTATATTTCAAACAATTCCCCAGGTTCCCGTGAAAATTTGAACACACATTGCACGATATCTTAAGACTGAATGGATTTATTTTTGATACGACATTTTTTTAAAATTCAAATATAATATATATATATATATATATATATATATATACACCAGATCCCAGCAAAAACAATTAAGTTAATCATATACTACACTAAATTTAGTATATCCAACGCAATTATTCGCAATGATTCTTATCCCCAGTTAGCGATTTGCAAAAGTGCCCTTTGCGAGATTGTATCTTCAACGGATCAAATTATATTTATGCTGGTCATGCCACAAAGTCGCTTTCACGACGCTTGACATGACATTTGAATATATATATATATATATATATATATATATGGAGGCACGGTGATATAATAATTCATAGCGGCTTGGATTGAGGAATTGCATTCATTTACGTGCTAATAACCTTGGGAAAAGTATGAATCTATGGATAAGTAGATAGAAACTATGGTAAGGACAGACACGATCCCATAAACCTTGGATGGCAACTGGCCTAGAAGGACAACTCTGAATTCAAAACCTGCGGAGGGTCGTTTGGGGACCTTGTGGTACACGGTGCACCAGGCCCCTGTAATCGGTTCTTGACTACACAAAACCATCACCACTATAATCAAATCATATGTGCAGGTTGTCTGGTTATCGGTTCCTAGGTACTGAGTTGCCTGACCTTATACGTCGTAAAAAAGGTCCCCGGGAGGCGTGAGTCAACAGCCATCGTCTATCAATGACGGGAGAGTCTACTCTCTCTCTCTCTCTCTCTCTCTCTCTCTATATATATATATATATATATATATATATATATATATTATGAGATGGACAAAGTCCGACAATTATTTTAAGACAAGCAGATATGAATGTAAATGAGAGATTCATGGAAGATTGAAGTTTAAATACAGTAAATTCGACCTCGCTAACAGAACTCGCCTCTGTGGTCAAATCGGTAACGGCACGTCAAGCTAAATGAAGGTTCCGTATATCATACAGGTTCGAATCCTGTTGGAGGACGACTATTTCTGTGAAAATTTCTCGGACATTCAGTCCGGTAAATGTTGTTTTATTACAGACAGGGCATTTACTTAAATATTTGTATCTATAAAATGAATGTATAAACATAAAAATGTCTTAAAATATATATATATATATATGTGTGTGTGTGTGTGTGTGTGTGTATGTATGTATTGTTATATACAAGGAATATTATTTATACTTTCACATGTTTGAGTAGATATCTCTGTTTTTAAACCGAGAAAATCTGTGTCTACTGGCCTATGTACTTGAGAATCTTGATAGAGATAAATGTGTTTGAACGTGTGTCACCCTTGTAAGGGAAACTACCGTTCAGCTTGGTGTGCTTTTAGAATACTTAGATACGGAGGTCAAGTAAAGTTCAATTACTAAGAAAGTCGCACACACACAGACAGGTACACACACACACATATATATATATATGTATATATAAAATGAATATATATATATATAATGAATATATATATATGGTCTCTTCTGATGGAAAAATGGACAGATAGATCCAATCCCGAATAATGAAATCTAGCACAGTATTCGATAATCTTAAACATAGGTTATGGAACACCACTCACGTGTTCCTCAGAGTAAAGATCGATATATCGATATATACCGATCAGTCGTTCTCTCATCCCTTTCCTATGGTGCTGAAACTTGCACCCTGTAACGCAAGTACATAAATATCAACTTGATGCATTTTACTTTTGCTGTCTTGTTGTGAGTATGGATGAGCATATGCTTCCAAAGAAGGTGCTGTATGGACAACTACCAAACTCCAAGCGTTCTGTTGGACGTCCACTCTACAAAGACAAATTAAAAGACAAATTGAAACGTCTCAACTTTGATCTGAAAACTTGGGAAGCCCAAGCGTCAAATCGAAAGGAGTGGCGTAAGGTATGTTTCATTAAATTTTTTTAAGGGTTTTGAAGACAGTAGATTGAAGCACCGTGATCAGATTCATCAAGCTCTGCCATCAAAATTCTGCTTCAACAAATTTCATCTGCCAGTGTGCCTTTTTTTTAAGAAAGCATAAATGAAATATGTCTTTCCCTTACCTGATTTTCGCCACAATAGCCCCTGCTAGCATGCATAAGTGTAAAATGAAAGGCACCATCCAATGCTGACCCTCATTTATCGTTCACGATAGGAAAGTCCATTAAATATATGTGATAAATATATATTTATAGATAGGTACCACCAAAGATTCGCAACAAATGAGCATACCATGATGACAAAATGCCCGAAACTTAATAAAAACAAAGTTTTAGCTTCAAAATCTTTATGCTATCATTAAGAGAAAGATCAAAGGATTTTTTGATTATTAAATTATATTTTTAATGCTTTTGACAATTATTTAATTTTTGCAAGAATTTCCAAATCAGTTTGTTTTTCACAGCAAAAAGGCGCTAAATTTCCTATAGTAATTTGAAGCAGGATTTCGAAGGTTCTATTTCGAAATCCTACTTAAAATTATTTCTATTGCATCAGTGGGTGGCCATAAAATACTATAGGAAATTAAGCGTCTTTTTGCCGTGAATAACAAACTGATTTGAAAATTCTTGCAAAAATTAAATAATTGTCAAATTTTAATAAAATTTTCAGGACTTATTCGCAAATGAATGAAATTATTTTAGAAATTATTCTTTTTTAGAATCTTAGAAATTGTTTTATTTTTATATCCTTTCCTAGCACTTATTTAATTTGAGGAAATTTCAAAAAATTAATTTTTAATAGAAAAGAGCTTGTTGCTTTTAGACATAATAATAATAAAAGTTATAAAAAGGTAAATTATGTTATTACTTTTACTAATAAAAAGACATATTACTAATAAAAAGACATATTACTAATAAAAAGAAACACTAAACTAGAAAGAGGCATATATTTTAAACCTACTGACTCGCAACAGTGTGTCCTTTTTACATCTTCCCAGCCGAAACACACTCGTATCAATATCCCTCTCAACCAATCTTTACATTTGTCTCAAACGCAAAAGGCAACAGACTAGAAGAGTCGGAAAAATACTCATCAAGAGAAAATGTCTTCAAAGTTTAACCAACAATAACATTGAAAAGGCAAAACAAATTAATATCTGCACAGTCCACGAAAGAAAAAGAAAAAAAATCTTATATCTCGACATTCAATCCAAATAAAATCTACACAGACTTACAACTAAATCTACCAATCCTACTAAAGGACAAAAAAAAAAAGAATGAAAAATCTATTGCAAAAATACCCAATCGTAAAATGTAAACGAAAAACCGGATCATTAAAAAAGCTACTGATGATTGCAAAACTGTAGACTACAATTAAAGAGCCCCAGGTGAAAAGATGCAACCGAACCCTTTACGGACTATGCAACTACCTATTAGAAGGCCACAAATTTCACTTAAAAGACGGATCTGAATTCAAATTTCAAAATAATTTTTCATGCAACCCAGAAAATTTAATATACATAATAACATGTAAAGGTGGCCACGAACATTTCATTTGCCAAACCGGTCAGAGAAAGGGTGACAGTTCATCGCCAACAAATTAAAGATCTCCACACCAGAAAATAAAATCCCCTTAGCCATTATAGAGAGGAATGCAGAGGACGAAATCTACCAAATTTTAATATCTTCCCATTCTAACAATGCAACTACAAAACCATCGAAAAAAGTGTATTAATAAAGAAACATTTTTTTAGCAGCAACTTTTAAACCAATACTCAATTCATTGCATAAACCATAGGCATGTCGCTTAAAATAGATTTTATCATATTTTCCTTGCCATAAACGACATATAAATCAGTTACGCCTCTTGATTTATCATTTGTTCAAGAAACAAGCGTCAACACGTGGGAATATAAACATTTACATTTTTTTTTAAAAAGCGAAACTGGTTAAAGTAAAACATTTTTTCTGAAAAACAACTCGTAAGTGACAGAATTTTAATCTTAATATTTCTCTAAAAATACATTTATTATAAATATTACGATAAAGGTAAGCAAAACAACATTTGTATTAACATCAGCTTTAATTTCTACTCCTAATAATCAATATGATAAGATGCTGCTGGCGGCGTAGGATAGCGTACGTGTTCGGTAGTCTTATATTACAGATATCAGATAAATTCACGAAAATTATAAATATTGTATATAAATACTTATAATGAAATGGACAAAGTCCGACATTTATTTTAAGACATTTTTATGTTTATACATTCAAATAAAAAAAAATTATTCAAATAAAATCTATAAAAAAGAATGTATAAACATAAAAAATGTCTTAAATTAATTGTCGGACTTAGTCCATTTCATAATGTGTGACGTCATTTGTTTACATTTGGATACGCATCGAGCAGATATGAATGTACGGTAGAAACTCATGGAAAATTGTAGTTTAAAAACAGTAAAATCGACCTTGCTAACCGAAACGCTCCTCTGTGGCTAAATCGGTAAAAGCACGTCAGGCTATATGACGGTTCCGTATAGGACACAGGTTCGATAAGCTTAATAACATATATATATATATATATATATATATATATATATATATATATGTGTGTTATTAAGCTTATTAGACGTTATGAAAAGAATTTACATAAAATAAATAGACAACACTTTCCTATATTATTTATTGAAAAATGAATATATATATATATATATATATATATATATATATATATATATAAAAACAATCTCTGAGATGAAATATTATGATTATTTCCATTACATTCATTTCCATATTCACAACGTTTCGGCCGTTGTACGCTCCAGCCTTCTTCATGTGATTGACCTCGAGGACACATGCCCCAGTGGATAAAGACGTTGGTTAGATTCCGTGATTGGACCCAAAGAGTTGGGAGTTCAATACCAGGCTACGGCAGTGATGAACCAAACAACTTGGAGAGTTAAAGGGAAATAACTGAGACTTCCGGAAGAGGAATGGCATCTGGAACTAGAGCAATCTCTCCCGGGGAACGAAATAAAGGGTTCGGTTCGAAATCCCAATCACCAGATGAAGGCCGGAGCGTACAACGACCGAAACGTTGTGAATATAATAATGAAGACGAGGATGAGAGTCCGAATAATGTAAACAATATATTATAATATTTTTTATATATTATATTATATGCATATATATATTTATGTACATATGAAGAAATATACTCTTAAGGTTTGCTATATTTATAGGATAAAGTGTTCAATATCAGAGATAGAGCGTCTGTAAATATAAAAGTGAACATTCCAGTGAACACTTAGAAGCAACAGGCTGTTTCATGCTAGACGCAATCGTCAGGCCCCCTGACGATCACGTCTAGCATGAAACAGCCTGTTGTCTCTAAATGCTGACTTTAATGTTCACTTTTATATTTATATATATACATATATGTATATTTATATAGCGTATATATTATAATTACATAATAAACATCCTGTATGAATGTATGTATTTATAAATATATATTATAAATATATAGAATTATATATATATATATATATATATATATATATATATATATATATATATATATATATAAAATAATAAAAAATAAAATAAATATTTTTTTACCTCGTAATCTAAATGCAGAAGCATGTACACTTATGTTTTATAGATCGTGCTAAATTATTTAACTAGGAACGAGACAACTATTGATTTGAACCGTTAGAAAAAATAGGTCTATTCGGAAAAGATGTTCGAATAATCCAGAATTTATACCCAGAGCAAACTGCCTGAATATGGACAGAAAACGAATTGACTGAGTCGACAAAAATAGAAAGAGGCTTATAAGGATATGTTTTCTCGCCAGAGCTGTTCAACCATTACTGTCAGACTATCCAAAGGGAACTTCTTGCAATAACCGGAGTTATTATCGGGGGAAAGAGAATATAATTTAAGCAAGATATGATATGCCGATGACACTGTGTTGATAGCAGTCAGAGGAAAAAAAAACAAACTGTAGGACCTCTTAGACAAGGTAGTAAATGAAGGCGAAAAAATGGTTAGCCATCAACTGTAAGAAGAAATATGTTTGTCGCAAAAGAAAACGCCCAAGATGTAAACTATGAATTGGAGATGCCAACATGAAACAAGTGCAGAATTTTAAATATCTGGAAAATACGACATCCGGACACGCATTGAATTGACAAAAGATACCTTCCAAATGCAAAGTACTAAGAATCGGGAAAATGTCGTTAGAAAAAAAACAAGAGTGCAGAACTGTTATGTAATATCTATCTCGTACAGCAATGAATGCTGGGAAATTTTCTCACTGATGGAGAGGAGACTGAAAGCAACAGAAATGTGGTTCTACAGAAGGATACTGAGAATTCCATAGATGGAGCGAGTATGAAACAAAGCGGTCTTAAAGAAAATGATAACAAAAAGAAGACTTCTACTGAGAAACAGAAAGAGACAGCTGAAATTTCTTGGATAGATAATGAAGAAAGAGGGCTTGGAAAACTCAACTCACACGGGGCATATTGAATGCAAGAGAGATAGGGGAAGGGAATGGGCCACCGACCTGACGAGCTTGTGTGAATGGATGGCAGAATTGGGGGCTGATAGCAAAGAAAGAAAGACTGCTAAGGACCACAAGGCATAGGATGTTGTGGAGAGGCATGATCGCACATGTCCTGAAGGGACGCAACACACAGAAGAACAAAAATTAAGCGGTATGTACGCGTAAGTCGTGGTTATCTTCCTGAAATGTGGGATTGGCGTTTAGACTTCAAATTCTAGCAAAAATATCCGTTGGGACGTTATAAAACCCCTCCGCAATTAACGGTTAATCGTAAGGTAGACTAGTCTCTCTATCTTTGGTTGGGATCCAGACTAGGAAAAAGACAAATCTGGACTCTGAAACTCAAATCGGTCGTATGTGGAGCTAACAAATCAATTCCATAAAACATGTTACTTGCTCCGAAAACCACACCGGTTTTCTACATGATTTAACCTACAACATTATAGTAAGTTTAGTCGTAGAGTAATGATTAACAAGCTTATCTCGCATACATTTAATAATGGGCATTTTATGCCGAACAATTATACTAGAATAAATTAGTAAACACAGGACATGGGTAACTCTTAACGAAATAGTCAAGAAACCATTTTTGAAGTAGGCCACCTGATTTTGCAGGTCATTAATAGTAATTTCAAAGATAGCTAAGATCCTGGAAAAGCAATGTTTAAACCAGGCTTTCATTATATTGCAGCAGATGTTGTGATATTTATACAGAACGTCGCTTTGAAAGTAAATTTTTGCTTGCATATGTGTGTTGTATGAGGAAAAAAGGTCAGTCTGTGTGTAATTGCGTCAAATTATTGATATATATATATATATATATATATATATATATATATATATATATATAGAGAGAGAGAGAGAGAGAGAGAGAGACAACATATTGTCGCCCGGTCGACGCATGCGTATTCCCCTTATTTGAGTAGAGAGTGGCGCAAAGTCATTCAGAGTCTAAATTACTTACAAAATAACGGGCGGTTGTTTGTTTGAATGTGGCCGGCAGATTTTCTGCAGCAGTTGTCAAGGCCGTTAGGACAGTATGAATTAAAAAAGAAAATGAGACATTTCTGATAAAAGAGTTAAAGGGAGATAGATAGATAGATAGATAGATAGATAGATAGATAGATAGATAGATAGCATTAGACTGAGATAGATAGACAGCATTGTACTGAGAGACAGATAGCATTAGACTGAGATAGATAGTTAGATAGATAGCATTAGACTGAGAGAGATAGACAGCATTGTACTGAGACAGATAGCATTAGACTGAGATAGATAGATAGATAGATAGCATTAGACTGAGATAGATAGACAGCATTGTACTGAGAGACAGATAGCATTAGACTGAGATAGATAGATAGATAGATAGATAGCATTAGACTGAGAGAGATAGACAGCATTGTACTGAGACAGATAGCATTAGACTGAGATAGATAGATAGATAGATAGATAGATAGATAGATAGATAGATAGCATTAGACTGAGATAGATAGACAGCATTGTACTGAGAGACAGATAGCATTAGACTGAGATAGATAGATAGATAGATAGATAGCATTAGACTGAGATAGATAGACAGCATTGTACTGAGACAGATGGCATTAGGACTGAGATAGAGATATAGATAGATAGATAGATAGCATTAGACTGAGATAGATAGACAGCATTGTACTGAGAGACAGATAGCATTAGACTGAGATAGATAGATAGATAGATGAATAGATAGCATTAGACTGAGATAGATAGACAGCATTGTGCTGAGACAGATAGCATTAGACAGATAGATAGATAGATAGATAGATAGATAGATAGATAGATAGATTTAGACTGAGATAGATAGACAGCATTGTACTGAGATAGATATTAGACTGAGATAGATAGATAGATAGATAGCATTAGATGAGAGAGGACAGCATTGTATAGACAGATAGCATTAGACTGAGAGATAGATAGATAGATAGATAAGATAGATAGATAGATAGCATTAGACTGAGATAGATAGACAGGTATGAGATAGATAGATTAGACTGAGATAGATAGATAGATAGATAGATAGATGTATAGATAGATAAAGCATTAGATGAGATAGATAGATAGATGGAGAGGAGAGAGAGAGATAGTGCAACAATAAAGGGAGAAAGGTCGTACAGGAACAGGTATAGAGAGCATGAAAGTGTTTGTGCGTTGCGTGTGTATGCGCGTCTGTATGTGTGTATGAAGTGTGTGTATATATATATATATATATATATATATATATATGAAGTGTATATATGAAGTGTGTGCGTATATATATATATATATATATATATATATATATATATAATTAGAAGATGAGCCGATTTCGCTACCTTGGTTTCAAACTTTCGGTATCTTCAGGCGATTTCAATCAATTGATTTCCTAACTTCATTTTTTTATATCTCATAATATAGCGTTAATTAATTAATATTTTAAAAACAAATTTAAAAAAAAATGACCGCTATATCATTTAAAAATAAATAAATACATGACATGAGGTGTGTTAGTAGGAGAGGAGGAGAAAAGCAAATGGATTAGAAATGTAACGGTTTTAAATGAAATATACATAGTTTTTTTTTTTTCAGCCCAGTTTATATGACCACAAAAGAAACATTTTAGTATGTAGGCAACGGATCATAATTTCCGATCACTCATTTAAAAGCTTTTTTCTTTCTTTTTTTTTTTTTGGTTTGGAATTGTTATCATAGCTAACTTTTCCTGTTTGTCAAAGGTTGCAGATATTACTATGGCTGTTGTAAGGTTTGTTTTTTTAATTTTCTAGTTTACAATCAGATCTTTTTTTATTTTTTTTTATTTTAATTTCCACACATGGTTGGCTAGTCTGGTAGAAATCGTAAGATTTCTAGCTTAAAAGATGACTTGTGATTATACCACCTCTTCTTAAAGTTGCCTTTATATATTAAAGTTACCTTAGATGCATACACACACGAACTTTCCCGAACAAACACTGAAGTTAAGCAACGTCGCGCCCGGTTATTACCGAGATGGGTGGCCACTTGGAAATGTCTGGTGTAAAAGCTAGGATGTGCGGGTGGTGTCATAGGTAATGGTTCGGAATTATTAAACAGAGAGCCGAGTTCCAATTCTCGGTGGGTTCGTTAAATTCACTTACGCGCAAATACCCTTGGGAATGGTATGAATCCACATGCAATGGGTTGATAAACCGTAAAAACGAATCAATCAATCGTTCATGCGCATCGTGTGGATATCTCTTTAGTCCGATGAAGTCCTAAAGAAAGAAACGCCTCATGCAAAACATTTTTCCACTATGTCATAAATTTTTCTAAAATTGTTCTTATATACAAACATTTATATATTGTTTCCTGTATAAGACACACACTCGCGCGCATACATATTTATATATATATATATATATATATATATATATATATATATATATATATATATATATATATATATACATATATATATATATATATATATATATATATATATATATATATATATATATATATATATATATATATATATATCTCCGATGATGAGAACGAAAGTAATATATGAATTCGAACGTTCACAGCATTAATCCAAAAGAGGACTCGATTCCGATAGTAGACCGATAATTATTTATTTATAATTTTATCATATAGACAAAACCATTTAACTCGCTACAAAGATGAAACTTTGTTTCAGTGCATTTCAACTGCACTTCGACGGGTGAGAATCGAAAATATATATATATATATGTTGACTTAAAAAGAACTATCGACATTTTTTCCTTAAAAATTCTTGCGACCAACATTTCTTCAGAAGGATTCGTTCGTCTAATTGGGTCGAGACACAAGACGATATTCACAAGAACTGAATAGAAGTTGAGGAGGGAATTCGATCTCCACCTTCTGTATTTCTGACGCTTTCAAGTTTTCTAAATTCATTAGGAACTCTGAAATTTGTTCGGTTAACCAGCTTTTAGTGTCATTTGACATTGTAAGTTGTACACGAACGTGCCCCTTCAAGACATCTTGCAAATTTGTACCGATGCTCTCTGTAGGGGTTACCTAGGTACAGCATTAATTCATGAAGCTTTTTTTTTAGTTCATGCACGTAGGAACAGAGTGGATGAAGTTTAGTTTTGATGAGAATATGTACGTTCAAATCGATGGGGTTACCATGAGCAGTCCTCCGGACCCAGTACTAGCCAACATTTTTTGTTGGTTATTATGAGATCCTTGTTTTTGAAAAAAAAAACAAACAAAAAAAAAATGCTGCAAACCTTGCATCTATTGGCGTTATGTTGGTGATACATTCTCCATCTTTAAGTCTTTCAACAATGCCACAGTTTTTCACCCCCTTCTCAATTCCCTTCCCCCATCGTTGCAGTTTATTATGGAGGTGGAGATCGACGGTACTCTACCGTTCTTGGATATTTTGGTTGAACGTAAGAATGATTTGTTCATCACCAGCATTTATCGCAAAATTACGTAACCGGTTTGTATACAAATTGGAATTCCATTGTTCCTAAGTCCCGCAAGATTGACTTGATTTCTATTCTAGTCCATCGTGCGTTGATGACTTGTTCTCCATGTACCTTTAACAAGGAACTAGAGAAAATCCGAAGTATTTTTATTGACAACGGTTTTCTTATCAATGTCATCAAACGAACTATTGAACGGAAAATAGAGCTTTTTAAGGAACCGGTGGTTTATGGTCCCTCTTTGTGTCCCCTATATTTAAAACTACCATAGCTAGGTAGAAATAGACAAATACTCGCTGAAAATATATCGGCGTGTATTACATCAAGATTTTCGATTGTAAACTTGTTATTTCTGAAACCCGTTCAGTGTTCCACTCTTTCGTTAAGGATGGTCTGTACTATTTACAAAATAGTTCCGTGGTATATAAATTTAGATATCACAGTGATACTACATAGATAGGACGGAGCAATTAGAGATTGGAGACCCCTATCGGTCAACACGTTCCTGCAAGTACAAGAGCAGGTAGCTCTAGTCGGTCTTCTAAGCAGTGCATGATTCAGCAATTGATCAGCTCTTTTTGGAGAACCCTGATTATTCACATATTAAAAAGTGGACAGCGAACACATTTGGAATGAAGTAAAAAAACTAAATAGAGAAAAACACTGGAGAATCTGAAGTCTGGAGAAAAGTGTAGACTTAACATAGAAATAAATACCATAGGGGAGCAATTAATAATCAACGCCAATAATGAAATGACAAATAAGCTTCAACGGTAGCAGTAAGTAGATGAGTAGCGCTGACAGAGGTAAGTCAAGCGTTACAGCAGCAACAGTGCACTGCATAAGATTAGTTTTAAGTCTCCATGTTCTACATTCAAAAGTGTTGGTTCGTGAATATGGCGATATAGTAATTGTAAATTCAATCTCTGTATCAGGTAATTCATATTTAGAGCGAACAACAACTGAGTTGTATTAAATAAGAACATGACAAGCCATCAGTATCTGTCTATATTTCTGAGATGAGGTATTATGTACATTATTTACATTATTCAGACTATTGTCCCCAGCTTTGTCGCCATATTTATTACAACGTTTCGGCATTTCAGTATCTGTCTATATTTCTGAGATGAGGTATTATGTACATTATTTACATTATTCAGACTATTGTCCCCAGCTTTGTCGCCATATTTATTACAACGTTTCGGCATTTCAGTATCTGTCTATATTTCTGAGATGAGGTATTATGTACATTATTTACATTATTCAGACTATTGTCCCCAGCTTTGTCGCCATATTTATTACAACGTTTCGGCCTTTCAGTATCTGTCTATATTTCTGAGATGAGGTATTATGTACATTATTTACATTATTCAGACTATTGTCCCCAGCTTTGTCGCCATATTTATTACAACGTTTCGGCCTTTCAGTATCTGTCTATATTTCTGAGATGAGGTATTATGTACATTATTTACATTATTCAGACTATTGTCCCCAGCTTTGTCGCCATATTTATTACAACGTTTCGGCCTTTCAGTATCTGTCTATATTTCTGAGATGAGGTATTATGTACATTATTTACATTATTCAGACTATTGTCCCCAGCTTTGTCGCCATATTTATTACAACGTTTCGGCCTTTCAGTATCTGTCTATATTTCTGAGATGAGGTATTATGTACATTATTTACATTATTCAGACTATTGTCCCCAGCTTTGTCGCCATATTTATTACAACGTTTCGGCCTTTCAGTATCTGTCTATATTTCTGAGATGAGGTATTATGTACACTATTTACATTATTCGGACTATTGTCCTCATCTTTGTCGCCATATTCATTACAACGTTTCGGCCTTTCAGTATCTGTCTATATTTCTGAGATGAGGTATTATGTACATTATTTACATTATTCGGACTATTGTCCTAATCTTTGTCGCCATATTTATTACAACGTTTCGGCCTTTCAGTATCTGTCTATATTTCTGAGATGAGGTATTATGTACATTATTTACATTATTCAGACTATTGTCCTCATCTTTGTCGCCATATTCATTACAACGTTTCGGCCTTTCAGTATCTGTCTATATTTCTGATATGAGGTATTACGTACATTATTTACATTATTCAGACTATTGTCCCCAGCTTTGTCGCCATATTTATTACAACGATTCAGCCCTTTATTTCGCTCACTGAGGTAGACTGTTTTAGTTCGACGTGTCATGTTTAATGGATGTCAGTTATCAGTTATCTCCTGTTAATTTTCCCTCTGAAAGTTATCCACTGCCTTAACCGGGTATTGAACTCACACTCTTTGGGCCCTGTCACTGGATCTAACCAACAGCCAGGACACATGGCACAGTGGATAAAGGCGTTGGTTAGATCCAGTGACAGGACCCAAAGAGTGTGAGTTCAAGACCCGGTTAATGTAGTAGAGAATTTTCAGAGGGAAATTAACAGGTGATAACTAACATCCATTAGACATGGCACGTGGAACTAGAACAGTCTACCCCAGTGAGCGAAATAAAGGGTTCAGTTCGACATTTCAACCACCTTAAGAAGGCCGGAGCGTACATCGGCCGAAACGTTGTAATAAATATGGCGACTAAGATGAGGACAATAGTCCGAATAATGTAAATAATGACAAGCCATGGATAGTAAAACCAGAACTATTTACCACCGTAGAGTAAATTAATGTTACCTTGAACGACAGATACCAGAAAAAGTCCGGAATGTTCGACAGTCGAAACGTAACAATAAAAACAAAGATGTAAATACAAATTGTAATAACTCCTTATCCAAGAGACCATTTATTAAATCTAATAGACATTGTATTGTTCATGAGAGTTGATGTGTTTAAAAATAAATTCGTTTTAAAACCGCAAAGAAAAATAAATTTCCTCCAAATTTTACTACTGGAATTATATTAAAAATACACGTGGCAGCGAATATGTTTAATAATTGAATGTTTATTCAATAAACTGTCATTCTGTATATTTAAACTCTCCTTGCCTGTAGTCATATGAGCTCAATCAACCCATCAAAAAAATCTAGCAAATCACATTTACAACATAGTTGTTTGGAGGGCCACATATCTGTATAGAGTATTGTCTGTTAAAAAATAACGTTTCGACAGCATTTAACAAATTTCCATTTTATACTAATTTTTATTCGGTCGATTTATCACAGATATTCATGAATCTATCACAACTACCACGGTTATTTATATTATTTACATTATTCGGACTGTTATTCTCATCTACATTGTCATATTCACAACGTTTCAGCCGCTGTACGCTCCGGCCTTCCTCGAATGATTGGAATTTCGAACCGAACCATTTATTTTATTTTATAGGAGGCACGGAAGAGTAATGTATAGCGGCTCCGCTGACCAACCCGATCCCGTTTATACGGGTTCTACGGGCATTTTTTGGCCGAGCCTACGGGCTCGGGAAACCCACGTTAAACTCGGCCTTGTGCCACATACAACCCTTGTGGGAGGTGGATAGATACCGAATCGAGTCGAGCCGATAGTAGTTCACTCCAAACCAGACTGACAGTCATACTAACACCTTCAACATCTTGTATTATTATTTCGTGTATATATACCTTCGTTATTTCTACTCTTGTGTTCGTGTTGTTCTTCCTTGGTCCTAACCTGGACTATAACATGTATCGAATGATATATGATCGGCTAAGCGCGTATCACGCATGAAACATAACTGACTGACCATTTATTTCGTCCGCCGGGGCATATTGTTCTAGTTCGACATGCCATGCCTCTTCCGGGTGTCTCAGTTATTTTCCCTTTAACTCAACTCTCCAAGTTGTTGTTTTTGTCAGCCTGGTATTGAAATCACAGATCTTTGGGTCTAGTCACTGGACCTAACTAACATCTTTATCTGCTGGGCCATAAAGAAGGCTGGAGCGTAGAACAGCCGAAACGCTGTGAATATGGCAAATGAAGATGGGGATAACAGTCCGAATAATGTAAATAATCATAACACTTCATCTCAGAGATATAGACAACTATCACGGTACTGCGTCGTCTTCGGAAATCGTTATGGTGACATTCTGTATCATAACATAGCTGGACAATGTAGGTGGTTACAGCCGTTCTTGTTCCATGACTATGTGTCCAGAACAGCAGATCACTGACAAGTTCTTGTTTTGCTCGCCAGCAGTGTCCTGCAAAGCGCATTCTACGTTCGAGTAGAATACAAGGGATGGGTCCATAGAGCTGTGATTTTTTTTAAGCGTTTTACCCCAAACAAGGCGAGAAGCCACTAGGACGCAAGGGGTTACAGAATATCAGATAGGAGTGATAGAAGAAAGGATGAGGAGAAGGGTAGTGGATAGATCAAGTCAACTGGAGATCTCGATTGACATAACATTTGAATAGCTTGAGATTATAGCTCTCAGGGAAACTGGAATAGGGAAGGGAGTTCCACAGGCGAGATGTGCGAGACATGAAGCTATTGGAGTAGAAGAGACGGCTACATTTAGAAGTTTCGACAGTGAAAGGATGAGAGCGGGATGCCAGCCTCGTAGGGCGCTTGAACTCATCAAGTCTGGGAACCAGCGAATGCAGCTCCTCGGAGCAATTGCCATGAAAGTATTTGTAAAACAGACAGAGAGAGGCGACGGCGCGTCTGTGAGAAAGTGACTGTAGACGAGATGCCAGAGCAGGGCCAATAATTTAGTTGGATGTTGTCTCCAAGAGATGTTAATTATAGATCTCAGCATCCGAGTGTGGGTTTCATCAAGTTTAGACTCTAGGGTTTTTAGCTAATGACCAAGCAGTGATACAATACGTTAACACCCCCTTTCCAGTGGTTCGAATGAATCTCCGCTTGAGATTATCTGGTAGATCAGATTTCCAGATTACATTCATTTTATTCAAGACGGTCTAGGCTTTAGCTGTTCGGATTATGACATCCTTTTCAGTAGAATTCGCTTCCTAGGTATATAAAAGATTCGACAGAATTTATTGATTCACTTGAGACAGTTTGCTGTGCGGTCGAGTTAAAAATATAGTTATTAATATATGGTTACATTAATAGTAGAATATACAGAGAAAACAATCTTATTCATAATGGCTTGAAAGATTAAACTATGAATCATCATTCTAACACCCGCACCAATGTTCATTATTTTCTACATGTCTACAACAAAAGGAGCACTCAGTTTTCATTATATCCGTTACATTAGATATGTTGCTAATAAACAATGTCCAGTAAAGATATTTACTAATAAACAATGTCCAGTAAAGATATTTACTAATAAACAATGTCCAGTAAAGATATTTACTAATAAACAATGTCCAGTAAAGATATTTACTAAATTTCACGGATTCTGAGGCCTATTTAATCATAACCCGACTCTGACAAGGATCAAGAACCTCTTCAAATGTCAATGCGCATTAAGGATTAGAGTCGATCAGGATGTTAGTAAATATATATGAAAATGAAATGATCAACATTGCCAGAGGTTAATTACGAATTCTGACCTCAAACGCCAAAATTATAAGAGCCAACGTAGGCAATAAAAAAATTGTGAATTAATTTCTAGCTTCATCTGAATTATTTGAGCCCTGCGTTCTTGAATAATTTTAACCCTTTTGATCCCTGCGTGCCTGAAAAGTTTTATCAATTGTGCCTGAGCTCCTGAGTCAAAATTCGCAAATAATTGGTATGTAATGTTTCCCGGTAGATATAAAAATAGTTACAAGTTTTTACCCAATGTTCAACCGGTGGCTGGGCATTACGTCATTTTTCTCTACCACCGGTAAAGCGATGGTCAGGGCTCAAAGGTTTAACATTGTTTTTGCACGAAAAGTATCGCTGAGAATAAATTCGTTGTTGGTGACCGCAAATATAAATGAATCAGAAATTGTCAAGCATAGATCACTCACAAGTACTTGTTTTGGTCGCCAGCAATGTCCTGCAAAGGATCTTGTGCAGTCGCATAGGATTATAAAAATATTCAGGAATAGATCCATAGAGCTGTGTTTTAGTTAATGAGCAAACATTAGCAGCATACATTAACACCGATTCTACAGTGGCTCGAAAAAATCTCTTGAGTTTTAATCTCTGCTAGATTTGTTCATTAAATTATGCAAAATGAGAAAATTATTTTCAGGCTGGCAGGGCGACTTGTTTCCATTAGCGCGTGGCGTAGTTGTTATCGTCGCTGAAAGGTATGAACGCATCTTTTCAATCCTCAGCTGAGCAAAATAGTAGGGCAAACTATGCAAACTAACTCTGAGTGGCAACCAATCTATCGGAAGATCAACTAAACTAAAATCTAATCTTACGGTAGTAGACAGTTCTATCCGTGGCTTGTCATGTTCTTATTTAACAAAACTCAGTTATTGTTCGCTCTACACAGGGATTGAACTCCCAATTACTATATAGCCATAATCACGAAACAACTATTTCGAATGTTACTTGTGTGGCTAGTAACTTGTTATGCCTTTAGAAGAGAGAAGTTTCCAGCAGTCAGCTGTGACAGTCGGACCGAACATTCTTGCCGTAACACTCTCGTTTGTATATGTTTGTATTACTGTTTCTGTTAATATATTTGTTTAACTCAATTCCTCTCTTTGTGTCTTTATTTCTGGCTCTAACAAGGTCACAACATAACACCACTCTGTAAAATAACAACTTGTAATCGAAGCCAGATCAGTCACACAACGAGATGAAACTGTGCGTCAGAAACCCGTAGAGGAGTCGATAGGAATAATATACAACTTGTTTAAAATTTTGTGGTAAGGTTTCAAGTTGTATACTTGGTGGATAGTCCGACATCTGATGTTTTAAATACTGACGTATTGCTCAGAGCTTCTTGGCCTACCAAGCTAGAAGCAGAGGATGTCCGGCAGAAACGATCATAAACACAGTTTATGTCAACGTCGTTTTGCACTCACTGCAAAAAAACAAACAAACAAACAAACAAAAACACGCATCTGCTGAATCACGGTTGTACAGTTTAAAGAATACAGGAAGAGAAAACACTGTCAATGTTCTGTCAAATCTGCTCTACTGGATCTTAAGTTTAACGCCTCCAAATCTAAATTACTCTCCATTAATCACTTGAGAAACACCTTTCTGCCTGCCATTCAACATGGCTGATGCTAACCTCCGAGAAAATGACTTGCTGTGTATTCTCGGGCTACCGTTCTCAGCTGATATGAAGTGGAAAGACAATATTGAATCCATTGCTAAGGTCAGCTGCTAAGAAAGTTGGTTCACTGTGTCGTGCGGGACAATTTTTCTCTCCAGAATCTATCTTAGATTTCTTTAAGTCTACCATTCGTCCATTATAATATTGCTGTCACATATGTTTCGGTACCGCTGCTATTTATCTTGAGCTCCTTGATAAAATCCAAAGAAGAATCAGCAATATTATTGGTCCTGATCTGGCATCTCATCTTCAGTCACTTTCCCATTGAAGTTAGGTTGTCTCTCTGTGTCTTTTCCATAAATACTTTCATGGTATTTTTTCAGATGAGCTCTTTTTTATTTAAGCGCAATACTAGACTACCGAGACCTTTTCAATTTAAGTAACCGCAATACTAGACTGGCCCCCTTCCGTCAAGATCTTATCAAAAAAATTACAATTGAACTGGATAAATATGTAACACGAAAGTGGGTTCCACAATTGAGAGAAGAAAACTATCTAATTTATAGAACTTGCGGCAATATCTATCCAACTCAACTGTATATTGATGAGAAGAGATAAATATGAAGCAAAATACACATATAAGAAAATTTATTTAAGATTCAGAATATGTAGACAGAACAATAAATGAATAAATTATGACATGTTCAGAGTATTAAATATACAGATAGCATTATATACACTGACGTGCCAAAAGTTGTTAAATAATTTTTTAAAAAATTGGTATCACTCATGCAAGGCAGTAAAGCCACTAAGACACAAGGGGTCAAGGATCTAGCTCTGAGTTGCCGAAGGATAATTTTCTAGAACTTTCTAGAAGTTTCAAGAAATCTCGAGAATTATTCGCCTTTCCATGGAGTATTGCTGCCAAATATGGTCTGGTGCTCCTTCTGTTTGTCTCAAAGTCCTTGATAAAATCCAAAGACGTATATGCAATGTAATTGGCCCTGATCTGGCATCATGTCTGCAGCCGCTCTCTCACGGACGTGCCGTTGCCTACCTCTGTTTTTTTTTTTTTTTACAAATACTATCACGGTAACTGCTCCGATGAGCTGCTTTCGCTGGTTCCCAGACTTCATGAATTTAAGCGTTCAACTAGGCTGGCATCTCGCTCTCACACTTTCACTGTCGAAACTGTTAAATGTAGCCGTCTCTTCTACTCCAATAGCTTCATCTCTCGCACCTCTCGCATGTGGAACTCCTTCCCCTCTTCGTATTTCCCTGATAGCTATAATCTCCAACTATTCAAATGTAATGTCAATCGACGTCTCCAGATACCTTGATCTATCCCCTATCCTTCTCTTCATCCTTTCCTCTATCACTCATATTTGCTCTAGCTACAACTCTCTGTAACCCCTTGCGTGCAAGTAGCTTCCCGCCTTGCTTGGGGTGAAACGCTTAAAAAAAGAAGTTTCTAAATGTTTTAACAATTTCTTGAACGTTCTGACCGCAAAGGAACGTATTAGGAAAACATGCTGGGAGACTATATTTGGAGACCGATTCGTGAAAGTAATTTACAGTATAAGCGTAAACAACGAAATGCTTGTAAATTTCTTGTGGTATGTCTCTTGTAATCCTAGAATAAATACAAGTAACTTTTGAATCATATGTCGTTTTGTATCTAATTTGCGTGAACGAGACTGTTCACATTCGCCAGTTTTCCCAATGGGAAAAGGTAAATTCCAGAAATATAATTCTCCTCGTCACATTAGCAAAGTTTGTAGAAAATATTAACCATTTTTATACTATCGCGTCGTAAACAAATAGGAAGTAACAATTGCCACCCAAAGACAAAAATAGTGTTACACAATGTTATTACTTTTGTCGATCGCTGCAAAAACTGTTGATGGAGAAAACGTTCTCCGATTTAAACCAGATTAAAAAAAAAATTCGTCGAAAACTTGTTCACCTCAAAACTTGTGGAATTTTATTCAAAACCTATCGAAGAGCCGCCTGATAAGTGACAAGTCATTGCAAATAATTGAATAAAATGTGATTTTACGTTACAGCCATGAAAAAAAAAATTGATAAAAAAAAAAGAAAAACGAAAATTATTTACGCCTAACAGATGGCCTAGCTACGATTTCCAATGAATCTATCATGGTAAAAGCACCTTACAAAAGACAAGCACTTTAATTCACTAGAATATTGTACAATGGAAGTTGGTGACACAGGTGGCATTATTAGCTCAATCCCTGGGCCAGGTAGTAAAGATGGAGACTCAGTGAAGACAGGCTGAGCAATAACTGAGCAATACGAGAAAGAAGAAAAACAAGATTAACAAGAACAGAATAGCCCCGTAAATAAAAGAAAAGATTGAGTTCATAATTTTCATAAAATTCGCTGGAGCAACAGACAAGATAACCAGAGGGAATGACTGAAATGTTTTGATAATAAGTATCTTTTTTTTAGTTTGATTTGGTTTCTTTTGTGGCATATCAATCTCAATAGGTTATTTAATGCGCACAAGATTTTTATTGCTGGGAATATTTTTTCTTCAAAAATGTATTGCTGGCATTAGAACCTTTTTTTCACACTTTCATAGTGTTTTTCCCTAGTTTGGGGGTTGACTATTTGCCCATAGTTGGGACCCTAACAGGTGCCTCCACCCCTGACCCGGGGTGGACCTGCAAACACCAGCAATTAAGTGGTTCAACGCTCCTCAAAATCTCCTGATCAGAGGCATTGCTGTTAGACGTAGGTTATCGTCTTACCCACGACACGGATACAAGTATATTCAAATATAAACAACAATAATAATAATAATGATTACCTACCTACCTACATATCTATCTACATATATATATATATATATATATATATATATATATATATATATATATATATATATATATATATTAATATATACAGTAGAGCGTATGTAAATATATAAGTAGACATATTCAACATATATATATATATATATATATATATATATATATATATATATATATATATATATACTGAAACAAGTTTGGTTAAATAATTTAGACATATCATGTTGATTAGTTTTCGTTGTGATGCTTTCGAGTTCATGAATTAATTTCTTGGTAGGCTTAGAAAATCGATTATGAAAAATACTAAAATTTTCTTTCAAATAGTTTTTATTTCCCCAAGTACTTTCAATCTGAGACCATCTTCCGGGATTTAAGCTGTCTGTGAGTATGTCTATGTGTTTTTGTAAATTCAAAACATTTCAACGGTTTGTTTTAATGCTTATGCAGTGTTCTAGATTACAAAGTTCAAAGTTCACGTGTTTTTGATTATATATATATATATATATATATATATATATATATATATATATATAATATATATATAGAGAGAGAGAAAGAGAAACAGAGAAAAGAAAGTGAGATGGATATAGTTATATTTACCGAAATTACACAAAAATATCTTGAAATACTAAACAGTAAATTTATTCAATAAAATTGACATTAGCTTCAAGTACGTCCTTCAAACGACTATGGAATCTCCGGCAACTTTACTTCGGTCTTTTTGTGTTAAGTTGGTGAATGATGCCATAGTCCATACTTTCAGTTTACATTTTGTGTCAAAAGGTGTTTTTTTTTGGGGGGGGAGGGGAGGTCTCTCGCTCAACTACAATACGGTGCAGTCGACAAAACCAACAATGCACATGCGCGAAATTAAAAATATAAAATGGCGACAATTTACCCAAGGCACCCTATGATTATTATTATTATTATTATTATTATTATTATTTATTCGGAAAATATCCTTACATTCTAGTTTTGATACATTATCAATCTGTATTGAATTTAATAGATCTATCTATCTATCTATCTATCTATCTATCTATATATATATATATATATATATATATATATATATATATATTTATATATATATATATACGTTTATATCAAAGTATATATCTATATTTATACATATATATATTATATATATACGTTTATATCAAAGTATTATATATTATATATATATACGTTTATATCAAAGTACACACAAATATATATATATATATATATATATATATATATATATATATATATATATATATATATATATATATAAAAAAATCTATATAGAATAACATTTCAATCTTAAAGTGAAAAAGCGCTCTGAAATCCTATCTTTAAAAAATCACATAAAGCAACCTTTAAAATGAAGATCAATATAAAATCAATATATAATTAACTATTGCCACATTTTAGTCGATCTGTATGTAATAAATGACTTTAGTTGATTCGAAAAAGATCTCACGGCGCAGTAAATCAATTTCAAGTATCTATTAGGCGCGTTTCAGAGGAATTAAAAAAAAATACTCCGAAACACATGCAAATTTAATTGCGAACTTTTATATTGAAAGAAAATAAAAGCAATAATTTGAAATGAGTTTTAAAAATGCTTAAATAGTTTGGCCTACATCTGAGTAATTGCTTTCTCTATTTTCAAAAGCAACAATGTCTGGGTGAATATACTTAAATTACTTCTCGTCGTCTTTTTGAAAATTACTCGTTCGGCTTCTTGGCTGTCTATTGAATGTCAGAAAGATACTAGCAATATAAAAATTTCAAATTATCGCTAAAACCATGCCAATTATATAGCACAAAGACATTTCAATCATTCGTCATTTTTTCTTTCTTTTTGTCAATGACTACTTTTTTCTAGCCTTTATCTGATTTAAATATAACTAGGACATTTTGTAAGCTTATTTGATCGGTTCATACACAGTACACGAGGATAAAAGAACTTAAGAGTGCAACGATACCACTTAACAGAGAAACAGTTTAAACAATGAAAGTAACTCCGAAAAGTATGCAAATAAACGAGCCTTGAGCGATAGTAAAAATCAAAACTTACCTGTACTTAACGTAAAAATGGATATTGCTACATTTAATGGCGTTCTGAAAGTAATGGAATGATCATGACTATGCGGAATATAGCATTTATAGATACAAATAGCTTGAATTTAGACATCAACACAGCACGGTGACTGGCAGAATCCTGTCAAAAGTGTGATGATTACTTAAGGTGTGAAACTACCAGTCACTATGATGCAGCTTTAATTTCTATGCTCACACACACACACATTTACTATATATATATTTGTGTGTGTGTGTGTGTGTGCATATATTAAGTAATGCACAGTATATATATATATATATATATATATTGTGTATTTAGGCAGCATTTTTCATTGATGCATGTTTCATTAAATAATATAGACAAATTTTGTCTATTTTATGCAAATTTCTTTCATATTGTCTGATAAGCTTAATAACATTATCATTGAAAGACGAAAGAAAATAACCATGTTGATACATGTTTTTTTATACACACACACACACACACACACACACACACACACACATATATATATATATATATATATATATATATATATATATTCTAATATTTTTATTGTAATAACTTACAATAAAAACATTTTACATCACGACACAAAAGCTTTCATGTTTCGGTACTAAGATGGTACTTCTTCAGGCAATGGTAGATAACTAATGATAAAAATGATTTATCAGGGAAATTTAAAAAAACAAATCTTTATCTTTTTTCGTAAATCAGAATTAAAAATCTTCATATGGGTGTGTCTAGATTAACCAATTAAATGTCAGGTCTACACCAAAATATAAAAATAAGATCTGAGGATAGAGGTGGTTGGGTTATTTTTACATGTTAAGAAATCTGATGATCAGACATGTCATCCAACGATACCATGGAACATTGCATCGAAAAATGTATTATTGGTGGATCCAAGGATGATTTGCCGGCTTGTTGAAGTAGACATAAATGTACCAGAAGCGGTTTTTTTTGGGGGGGGGATTTTTTCAATGTACTCAGCAAGCTTCTTAAGGAAGCCTCTATAAGTGTCTGCAATAGGGATTAGCTAGCCACCCTAGTAGATGGGTATCCTCGAATACGAGTGGCCAGCTATACTAAAATACTATACAGTGATCCCTCGCTAATTCATGGATTCACGACTTCGCGATTTTTAAAATATATATATGGAAAATATATCGCGGAGTTTCTGGAAAATTCTAGAAAAATCGCGATATATGAACACCTAAAATTTTTCATTAAACCCATTAAAATATTAATAATAAATATTATTTCCTGGTCTAGGAACAACAAAACAAGCGTAGAATAGCAATAGAAAGGGCATCGCCGTCCGAAGAGACGTAAAATACAATTATCGGCTGCACAGTAGAAGTCATCAACAGCTTCATCATCATCATTTCTACTGCGCAGCAAATTCATCACCATCATCATTCAAATT
>CAHIKZ030003142.1:3472500-3562500 GCA_903632075.3 Acanthosepion pharaonis | reverse complement strand
ACATATACTATTGTGATACATTATATATATAGAGAAATAAATATTTAAGTAAATACTCTGTTTATAATAAACAGTATTAACAAAATGTCCGAGAAATTTCATAGAAAATATGCATCCTCCGACAGTAAATCGACCTTGCTAACCAGACGCGACCTTCGTAGCTAAACTGGTATAGCACGTCAGGCTATATGACGGTTCCGTGGAGAATACAGGTTCGATTCCCATCGGAGGAGACATATTTTCTATGAGATTTCTCGGACATTGAGGTTGGTAAATGTTGTTAATACTATTTATTATAAACAGAACATTCAGTTACCTACTTAAGGAATACTCTTATCTCTTTGGTGCTTTTCAAACCTAAATTTAATTTAAGATCCGAAAGACAAACACAATCATTTTTAAATAGATTTTTTTTAATCCGACATTAATTCTTATTACTATAAATATTTTTTTCGGTAAACGTATTTGGGTTGCTATACCTTACTTTTTCTTCTTAAAGTGGGATTAATGAATGGCAGCTAGAACGATACTGTGATCTCTTCATAGCTGCCTCTTCAATGTTCTTGAATGGAATGTTGACGCAAAAAATGTTGCTCTTCAGTTTATCTTAACACCTGAGCCAGGGTCTACCAACATTCCTATGACCACTATGGAGTTCACTGCAACAAAAAAACACATCTCTCTCTCTCTCTCTCTCTCTCTCTCTCTCTCTCTCCTCACACACACACACACACACACACACACACACACACACACGCAAACACTATATATATATATATATATATATATATAAAAAGGTGCACTGAGAGTAACTTTAAGAAGAGGTGGTACAATCATAAGTCATCTTTTAAGCTAGAAAACCTTTTAAAGGAATTCTACTAAACTAGACAAACGTGTGGAAATTGAAGAAAAAAAAATTAAAAATCTGATTGTAAACTAGAAAATTTTAAAAAAGCAAAACCTTACGACAATTACAGCAACATCTGCAATCTTTGTCAACAAGAATAAAAAAAAGTAGCTATAATAATATTTCCAGAACAAAAAAGTCTTTTGAATCAGAGATCGGAAATTATAACCAGTTGTATACATAATAAAAAAGTTCTTTTTGACTTCATATGAAGTGGGGTGAAAAGAAGGTATATATATTTCACTTAATCCCGCACCGATACATTTCCAGTATACTTACTTTTGCAAAAATAAAACAATAAACAAATCTTTTAATATAAAGAATATATATATATATATATATATATATATATATATATATATATATATATTATAAGAGATTTAAAAAAATATGTTACAATAGCAATCGTGTTTAAACACTACTAATGTGTCTCCTCAGGCGATGTAAAATTACTGGCGAGTGAACAATTAATTTTTTTCTAAAAAGCAGAAAAAATTGTTCTACTCTGTATTGAGCCCTCTTTTAAATTAAATGTGAGGGACAGTGGAATTATACTTCATTTGTTTTCATCTTACATGGATATATATATATATATATATATATAGATAGATAGATAGATAGATAGATAGATAGATAGATAGAGAAGTTACTGAAAGTGCTTTAGACTTTATGAATTTAAGTGCGATACTAGATTCACGGCATTTTACGGCCAGATGTAACCGTAAATTCTATGCTAATAGTTTCTTCTATTGCACTTCTCGCTTGTGGAACACTTTTACAGCTTCTTTCTAGTCAATTTTGACTTTCAAAAATCTAAATGCAATGTCAGTCATTCTCTTCTATCTTTTTAATTCCTATTCTTTAATTGTTATTCCTCCTTAATAATATTTTCTTTTAGTCTATTTCTTTTACACTCAGTGACACCTAGCGTTTTAGTGACTTTATTGCCTTGCTCGGGGTGAAATGATTAAAGAAATGATGTGTATAGTTTCAAGCATATGTACATAGAAGTCTATATTTGCCTGTATGTTTGTCTATTCGTGTGTGTGTGTGTGTGTGTGTGTGTGTGTGTGTGTGTGTGTGTGTGTGTGTGTGTGAGAGAGAGAGAGAGAGAGAGAGAGAGTACACATGTCGAATATGGCCCAGATGGGTAGAGTTCCGCTGGGTAATACGATCCCCTACACGAGGGCCGAATAAAATCCTATTGTCTTTTTCCGACAGCTCCGGTGACACCTCGCACCATCGGCTCAACTCTTCCTCTTCCTCCTCCTCCTCTTCCTCCTCCTCCTCTTCCTCCTCCTCCTCTTCCTCCTCCTCCTCTTCCTCCTCCTCCTCCAACTTTGCAGCCTGCCGTGGAAGGAAGAAAGAGCGAGAGAGCGAAGTGGGCCAAATACGACGCTACTGTAAGGAGTGAGGCAAACCTGAAAGGAGAGACGACGAAGAGTGCTTCCTTTCCCGTTTGGACAAATAAATAATTGAAATTACGACTAAAGAAGATCGTCTTTTCGTCAGGACACGTTCTCTTTTTTTCTTTCTTTTTTTTCTTTTTTTTTCTTTTTGTTTTATTCTTTCTTTCTTTCTCTTGTCACCACCAGATACGCGTCAACGGGCTTAAGCAAGTACACACTCTCGCACATGCGCATGAGTCCGTGTACTCTGTTTCCAATTGATGGATTGAGGCTTGATAGGAAAGAAAGATAGGGTGACGGAAGAAGAAAACTAAGTGAAAAGAAATGAAAAAATCGAGGAAAAAAAGAAAGAAAGAGAAAGTGGACACAGAAGGACAGAAAGAAAATGTTAACAATAAAGAAAGAAAACGTAGGTAAAAGAAAAGAAAAGAAAGAAAGAAAGAAAATGTTGACAATAAAGAAAGAAAGCATAGGTAATAAGAAAAAGAAAGAAAGAAAAAAGAAAGAAAAAAAAGAAAGAAAGAAAGAAGAAAGTGGACACAGAAAGACCCCTCGTCTTTATGTATTTGTTATTATTATTATTATTATTATTATTGCTATTATTATTATTATTATTATTATTATTTTAGGATGGTTTTACTTAACGCTGGCTTTTCATTTGCTTATGTTTGTGACTGCGATTTTAATGTTCTTTTTCTCTTCATAATTCTATCTGTGGCCATTGTTTTTTATTCTATTCGAAAGAAGAACTATACGAGAAAAATAAGAAAGAAAAATAGAAAGAGAAAAGAGGTAGAAGTAAAGAAAGAAAACAGGAAAAAAAAGAGTGAAAGAAAAAACAACCTCGAAAGAACGTAAAAGAAAAACTAAAAACGAGGTTAAAAGATAGCGGGAGGTTCAGAGATCGAGAGAAAGAGAGTGGAAGGGATGGATGGAGAAAAGACGTGAGTGAGGGAGGAAGAGATCGAGGCAGGAGTGAAAACAGATGAAAACAAGAAAAAGAAAAAAGAGAGAGAGAAAGAATGATATGAAATCAATGAGCGACTTGTGAAGCCAAAGTGAAGGTGTGAGAAGGTAATGGGAGAGAGAGAGAGAGAGAGAGAGAGAGAGATGGGAGGATATGATTGCCGAAATCTAAAGCGGTTGGGGACTAATCATGACCTTAGGCGAATGACCTTTCGGTCTCGGAGAAACACGTGCGCTCAAGACAAGAATTAATGTTGGCGTCTTCGTCGACGTCACATCTCAAGCAAACCCGAGAAAATTTGATAAAATAGATTGAAGAATAAGTTCTATTGAATGAATTGATGGATTGAGGCTTGATAGGAAAGAAAGATAGGGTGACGGAAGAATAAAACTAAATGAAAAGAAATGAAGAAATCGAGGAAAAAAAGAAAGAAAGAGAAAGTGGGCACAGAAGGACAGAAAGAAAATGTTAACAATAAAGAAAGAAAACGTAGGTAAAAGAAAAGAAAAGAAAGAAAGAAAGAAAGAAAGAAAGAAAATGTTGACAATAAAGAAAGAAAGCATAGGTAATAAGAAAAAGAAAGAAAGAAAGAAAGAAAGAAAGAAAGAAAGAAAGAAAGAAAGGCGAAAGTGAGCACAGAAAGACAGAAAGAAAATGTTAACAATAAAGAAAAAAAACGTAGGTAATAAGAAAAGGAAAGAAAGAGAAGAAAAGAACGAGAAGGAAAGAAAGAAAGAAAGAAAGTGAGCACAGAAAGACAGAAAGAAAATGTGAACAATAAAGAAAGAAAACGTACGTAAAAAGAAAGAAAGAAAGAGAGAGAGAAAAGAGATAAGAAAGAAAGAAAGAAAGAAAGAATGAAAATGTGAACAATAAAGAAAGAAAACGTAGTTAAAAAGAAAAGAAAAGAAAGAGAAGAGAAGAAAACGTTTAACAAGAAAGAAAGAAAGTGTTATCCCTAAATAAAGAAAAGAAGAAAGAAAGTTTTTTCTCTAAATAATGAAAGAAAATGGCGCAATGAAAAAAATAACGACAGAAGGTAAAAAATAAAATAAAAGATTACTCATAGTGAAAAAAGAAAAGTAAATGAAAGAGAAACAGATAATAGTAACAAAAAAATGTTAAAAATAGAGAAGTGAAGGAAAAATGAAATGTATAGAAAGAAAGAGAAAAGAAGAAGTTGGAAAATAAAGAAGAAGAAATCAATAACAAAAGGAAAGCAATAAATAAGAGAAGGCAAACGAAGCAAAGAATGAAAGATGTTGAATGCAAAAATGAAAGAAATTAGAAAGACAAGAAGGAAAAACAGAGGAAGAAAAATAAAAAAAAAGGGATAACACACCATGTAAAGAAATTGAAAAAAGAAAATTACGAAAGCATAGAAAGACAAAAGAACGAAAAAAAAAGAAGCAAGTCGGAACAAAGGCGATCAGAATTAATGGTCTCAAGAAGTGTGACTGGATCTGTTCGGCTTGGAGCCCAGTTTCAGTAATTTGTCCTAACGCCATGACGGACAATGGAGGTTTACGGACGATGGCTAGTACTACTTTCGAAAGAACAGCAGGATAGAGAAAGCAAACAACAAGGCAGGACCGTAAGGCAATAACAAGAACCGTCCCTTAAAAAATAAATAGAATAAATGATAATGGTAAGAAGACAAAAGAATCAGAATGCTTTGTACTTTATACTAGACCAAAAATGCCTGGCTAAAGGATTTTCGCTTAAGAAATTATTAAACGTCACTGAATGGAGATGAAGAGGAAAAAAAAAGCTCCTCAACCCAAACTCCAAGCAATCAACCAGAAATAATTATCGAGGGATCTTTTCGTACTGGTTTTCCAATTTGCTAAAGAGGACGAGTGAGACGAGCTGAAATTTAACGTCAAGGATATATGGTTATTTACACTAAGAAATACGCCCGGTTGACGCACGGCTATAATAGGAAGCCTCTGTGAGGATTGAACTCAACCCCACAAGACAAACCTCTTAGCCATTGCACCATAGAAAACAATCACTAATTGGTGAGACTGAATCTATATTACCCGAAGTTTCTGTGGCGCATCTGAACATGAACTTCAAACTACCAGACATTAATATTTTTCAGTTCATTTTTCTTTACTTTACGACATTAGTATTTAAAGCATAATATATGTAAAAATGAGAGAAATTTGCAACTATGGATCAATATTTCTTTCTTGGGCCAATGTACTACCTATGCATAATGCCTAAGATTTGGCCAAGGATTAGAGTATAGTAACTGTTCAGTCTGTGAAACGCGTTACACGCAATATAACACACACACACACACACACACACACACACACACACATATATATATATATATATATATATACCCATAGTTCCTATTTACCCAGACAGACTGGGTTCTATCGCCTTGGATGACAACTCTGAATTCAAAACCTGCGGAGGGTTGTTTGGTGACCTTGTGGCACGTAGGGCACCAGGTCTCTGTATTCGGCCCTTCAAAAAGTGTGGATGGTCCTGCACGAAACCTTCACCACTATAATCAAATCTCATGTGCTGTTGTCGGGCTGTCGATTTCCTGGAAACTGATCTGCTTGACTCTCAACGTCGAGTTCGACGGGAGAGGAGTAATAAGTAATATATATATATATATATATATATATATATATATATATATATATATATATATATATATATATATATATATATATATGATATTCAAGGAAGATATAAATCCGAAGCAGAGTCCTTAGAAATCCATTTAGGTAATAATTTATTTCATGGGATCAGGCGCCTATTGTAAATTTTTTTAGTCTGAGGAAATGGGCGCCTGATCCCATAAAATAAACTATTACCTATGAATTTCTAAGGAGTCCGCTTTCATTATATATATATATATATATATATATATATATATATATATATATATATGGTGGAGGAATTATGATATGAATAAAATGCTATAGGCAAAGACAATATTAATGAATGAAATGCCAAGATGAAAATCTTTTATGCTATTGCGATAAAATTCCTCAAGGAACAAAACGCATGGACTTGAAAGGTTTTCCCCTGTGATTTCTTTCCTTTATATATGTATATATATATATATATATATATATATATATATAAATATGTGTGTGTGTTTGCAAATTTATTTTGCGAATTTGTCTTATGCTTGCTATTTCATCTGATTCTTATTCAAATTTAATCTATATATACATATATGTATCACACGGTCATACAAACCCACAAACAAGCAAACGCACACGAGCTTACACACACACACACACACACACACATATATATATATATATATATATATATATATATATATATATGTATGTATATATATTATTACTTCTTTTTAGTGGATATTTTTCTTAAACGAAATACTACTTCCTCACGTCAACATATTTATTATGAATGACCATGAAACATTAAAAAATAAAGGAAAATGATTAACTCATTTATTTTTAAATAATAACAACGATAGTATTAATTTAATTTCGTTTAACAAAATGCGAAAATCACATCATTCAGCGTCCTCCATAGTTTTCATTCCTTTTCATAACATCGAGGCATTTTCGAATATTTTACAAGTAGTTGATGTATTTTTTAATCCGACATTATATTTTATTATATTATTTATTAATTTATATTATATTATTATATTTTATTTATATTATTTATTAATATTATTTTATTTTATTAAACTCTATATTTAGTGGCTACCGGTGTAGAGATCAAAGTCTTATTAATGCAAATATGCCTGATGTCATTTAGCTTACGGCCAAATCACACCGAAACATTGGTTCCCGTTTTGGTACTTAGATGTTGCGCCGCTTTAGAATATCGGGTACTTTAATCGAATACAAAGCCCTTTGGGCAGAAGGCTAGCAACTTCATCCTATAAAACCTTACTTGCCATGGAAACCACGGCACCAACGCCTGGTGTTTTTGAGAGCATTTGTCCCATACTCCTCAATGGATTGTTCTTAACTAATGGATGATATCTGATGTCGAAATATTAATCATAGAATCGCAAATGACGTCTAAGGATATTTAGGCTTTCGGTTGAGTTTGAAAGGGTTTGACAGCGAAAATTAATTCTAACCTTTTGACAGCCTCGGGCTTAGAAGTGTCTCTTTATTTTGTTTCTCTGTTTTTGACAAGTAACAACAAATGGCTATTGTTTATTTTGATCAGCGGTAAAATTATCACCGACACTTGGCGAAACTTTCTTTTTAATTGCAGGCTAATATTTTTCTCTCTCGGCAAATAGACATGTTTGCATCTCGTCTGACCCGCCAGGATTCCGATTACCCAATTACAGTACTTCCTTTTAAGCGTCAATATTAACGGTCGAAACACATTTTTTATTCCATTCGTTTCAACGAAGGTTCGGTGTTGAAATTTTCTGAATTCCATAAATTAAATATTAAGAGGCAATCAGAATGATTTAAGTGTTTTAAAGCCAATCAAATTATTAAGAAACAGAAAAAAATTCGTTAGAAATAAAGAAAAGTATACTGAACTATAAATTATTGGTCCTGCTCTGAATGCTGGTCAATCTCCTCACAGAGGAAGAATAGACTTGAAGCAACAGAGATGTGATTCTATAGAAGGACCAGAAGGCTTTGCTTACTCGCTATCACTTCGCAAAGATATATTCCCTACTTGAAATATTTGAAACAAAAATTTTAAATGAACATTTCATTCATTAATTGGCTTGTTATAGTTAAGAAAAGTTTTACAAATAGATGCAAATTTGTCGAAGACCAAGTAAAATGCAAATGTGAAACACTTCTCTGCACTATATAAGACGATATTCCTAAACAGAACTATTTCTGATAAGAAAATTTAAACAATCCTCGAATAAAAGAACAGTAATGAAAGACTTTTTAAAATCAATATGCAAGTTACTTATATATATATATATATATATATATATATATATATATATATAATTCGTCCGTGGAATGAAGAATATTGTTACCATATCTGGTCTGGTGCTCCTGTTATCTATCTCGAGATTCTTGTATATATATATATATATATATATATATATATATATATATATATATATGTATGTGTGTGTAATTCGTCCGTGGAATGAAGAATATTGTTACCATATCTGGTCTGGTGCTCCTGTTATCTATCTCGAGATTCTTGTATATATATATATATATATATATATATATATATATATATATATATATATATGTGTGTGTGTGTGTGTGTGTGTGTGTGTAATTCGTCCGTGGAATGAAGAATATTGTTACCATATCTGGTCTGGTGCTCCTGTTACCTATCTCGAGATTCTTGACAAAATCCAAATACTATCGATCGTTCCCTGATTCATTTTTCCACGGCTTTGCAATTTATGGAAATCAGAAAATATTTTTAGATTATAACATGTTTTTTTTTCATTTTAGTTAGTATCGATTTAGTGATACAAGTTTTACTAATCGATCAATAATTGAAGTGGGGGGAGACGTAGACTCATACCATTCCGAATTGTATTTGCACGAAACAATTCCGAAACAGTATCCCTTGAACGACCCACACATCCAAGTTTACAGCACTTGGTATTCTCAAGCAGTCACCCATCAAGGTACTGAAAAGGCTCGACGTTGCTTAACTTCGGTGATCGTACGGGAACCGGTGATGTGACCGTAATCTTTATTGGTTCTAACATGGTATGTTCATTCATTCACTTTCCAACCGCTATGCCGGAGAGCGGTAATCCTATAGTTTTGAGGATTGCGCAGGCGGTAGACGTAATACTCGTTACTTAAAATAATACAGGGCGTCTATTTCAAACACGGACATCCAATAACAATAACGTCTTAAAGTAATAAAAATCTCAGATTAATTATAAATCCATTGATTCTTGAGGAATTGCTTCGTTGACTTTTTTGGATGTGAAATCGAGCAGACATAAGCTTTCAAGTAAATCTAAACGAGGGAATTTACATTCCTTAAAAGGGTATATAAAATCTTGTTTGGGCTATGATGGTCCCAGTGTAAAGCACGTCGGATCAAACGCTGGTTTCCCCTACATAAGACCACACAGATTCGACCACTGCCGGAGAGCACGTTTCCTCTAATACTCATACTTTAATTGACTATTAAGAAGAAGAAAAAACGAGACGTCTATTTCAAACACAGGTATACCACTAAAAATAACATTTTAATATATATATATATATATATATATATATGTGTGTGTGTGTGTGTGTGTGTGTGTGTGTGTGTGTGTTTTAATTTCCTATAATGAATAATATAAGGCTCTACTCTGTATTGGGCCCTTCTTTAAAATTAAATGCTACGGACAGTGGAATTATTGTCCATTTGTCCTTATCTTATCTTATATATATATATATATATATATATATATATATATATATATATATATATATATTAGGATATTACACCAAAAACATGTCAAAATATTTGCAGCCGTGTTTCGATGCGTATCAATGCATCTCATCAGGCAATATTAAATTACTGTCCGGTAAGAGTCTCTTATGAGATGCAATTGATATACATCGAAACGCGACTGCAATTATGTAGCGATTTTGACATATTTCGATGTAATATCCTAAAATAAGTAATACTGTTCTACTTTGTATTGAGCCCTCTTTTAAATTAAATGTTACGAACGTTGGTATTTTACTGTATTCGTTCTCATCTGTACACACACACATACATACACACACACACACACACACACACACATATATATATATATATATATTGATGCATGTTTCATAAAATAATATAGACATGGTTTGTCTATTCTAAGTAAATTCCTTTCATATTGTCAGATAAGCTTAATAACATTATCATTGAAAGATGAAAGAAAGTCACCATATTGTTACATCTTTTTAATCCTATTTAAGCTTTCGACTTACATAAGCCATTATCAAAGATGACAATTACATTTCAATATATTAAACAATGCACGGACAAAACAATAATGATAGTCTGTTTTTGTTACATGAAAGATTTCCAAGCAACGACAAACTCATGTATACAAGACGCGGAAGCGAAAATCGCACCGCAGCTCGTGACGTCACACATGACCACGCTAGAGGAAAACGAGAAGTGTTAAGTATGGGAAAAAAGTTTAATAAAACATGCATCAATGAAAAAATGCTGCCTAAATACACACAACACACACAATATATATATATATATATATATATATATATATATATATATATATATATATATATATATTTTATTTAAAAAATATGATTCCAAATCATACATGAATAAATTGAAGTCCCATTTCCAAAACAAGGCAAAAACTTCAATATAATTATTTAAATTAAATTGAAATCAAAAAATAAGCTCTATTCCATCTTTAAGGAAATTTTTTTGGAATAAAACGTAAATTTCTGAAACACGTTATTTAAAAAAAAAAAAAAAATTTGAAGATGGAACAGATTTATTTTAACTGTTTAATTTAAATAATTATATTGAAGTTTTCGGCCTTGTTTTGAAACATGGGACTTTTATGTCGCGATTTGAATCATATTTTTAAATAAATAATTATATTTATGCTTTTTTGTATCGAGCACTATTTTTTTAAAATAATAACTAAAATACTAAGGGACTTTGGATTATTTACCTAACCAGTTCCTTCCTATTTTCTATATATTTTCACACACACACACACACACACACACACACATATATATATATATATATATATATATATATATATATATATATATATATATTGTGTGTGTGTGTTCTGTATTTTGTTGTTTAAATACATACATATATATATATATATATATATATATATATATATATATATATATATATATATATATATATATATATTGTGTGTTGTGTGTTTTAGGCATATATATATATATAAATATATATATATATATATATATATATATATATGATGTAATTTATTTGGTACTTATTTTCTGTTTTCTTTCTTTCAAATGATTCATGTTTGTTTCTTTCTTTCTTTCTGTCTTTCTTTTTGTCTACCACATTATTTCTTTTCATTACTCCGTCCTTCATTTAATTTTTCTTTTTCTTTTTAATCTGCTTTTTTCATGTATTTCTTTCTTTCTTATCCCCTTCTCTCTTTCTTTCTTTCCTTCTACCACAATCTTTTTTTTTCATTTTTTCCCTCCTTTCGTTATATTAAATATTTACCTTCTTTCTTTCTTTTTTTTTTTTACTCAATTCATCCAAACCAAGGCGAGAATGTCACTAAGATCCAAGGGGCTTCTGGGTGTGAGAAAAGATTGAAAATACTTTAGAAGGAACCGAAAACTCAATCCGAAACAGGGAACAAGGTAAAAACCTCTACTCATGTTCAAAAGACCTAGACGGAGCGTGAACCGGACGATAGGTTAACCTACTTACTTCTATCCATTTATATTTCTTTCTTTTTTCTTTTTCTTTCTTTTTTCTTTTTCTTTCATTCTTTTTTCTTTTTCTTTTCGTCTTTCTTCCTTCCATCTTTTTCTTTCTTTCTTATTCTTGATTTTGTCTTATTTATTATTTTATTTATTTTATTACATTATCCGTACATTTTCCATATTTATTACTACATTTTTGTTTTTAGCATTCTCTTTCATCATTTTACCCCTTCTTTCTTTTCTTTTTCATTCTTCATTTCTCTCTATATTTCATGACTTTCTTCCTCTTCACCTTTCCCCTTCAATGCTTTCGTCGAGGGCGCATCCACAACATCAACAAGTTGTCTCAACACAACGACCAAACATTCAAAAGATTGTCACAAGTGTCACTCATCCCATTTAAAAAAAACATCTTTAACGACAAACATTGACAAAAAAAAGCCACGCAAACGAGACGCTTCGCTTACGGCAAATTTGTCGTCAATTTGACGCGCCTCAAATTGACGAATGAGTTACGTGTATAGATAGACACACTATTCATCAGGCTACTGACACCGCCACCTAGTGTGCAAGGTCGTGTTTAACTGAAAGAAAATCGTGATAAGAACATTTCGAATAATCAAATAGAATAAAAAAAAAAATATTGCAGGGATCGTAGCGTGACGACATTTTAAAAAGATAGACAAAAGTCGACGATTATTTGTATTATTCACGTAAACATGAGTTGCCAAATTTTTCTAGCCCCCCTCTTGGCTCTCAGGCCACACCCCTAACGCTCTCCTCCCACAACAACATGTAGACACTTGATTGTTGGTATTTGCTATACTTAGTATTCAAAATAACTAGTCTAACACTGTAAACTAAACAAAAATATGCATTTCGATTAAGATATCGGCAGACGAACATCCGTGGGTATAAAATTTACCTAAAAACCTAGAGCAATGGTCCCTACAGAGGTCAGTCCTCTATTCTAACAGGCGTGTGGTATATCATTCTCAAATGACGTTTGCAAGATACTAACAAATGTCCGGGCTTTTAACTTTGCACAATAAATATTTAAGTGACTATTAAAGAATGAAAAATTTTTTGGCTCACGCTAAACCTTCCAACTGAGTGGGGCGTATTGTCGGAGTTAGCTCCTCCTTAATTCCTTAATTGTCACTAGGGGTCATTCTCCCTATACTATAAATACTGGGCGACTTCTCGCCTCACCCTCTTTTTCCTTCAGGCCTCGATCCACATCCCACCTCACGTGAAAGTGAGTTAAATCCTCTATTTCATTTCTTCATTTCAGCGACTACAATGTAAACTCTCTTAGAAAATCTGCGTCTTCCCATTTGTGGAAGACGCCGTGAACATTATACACAAATACAGGTACGTACGAACATTCACCAAAATACGAACATTCACCAAAGAAGAGACACAAATGTTCACAGACACACGCTAATGCCATTGTCTGTGTCCATTGTAAAATAAGATAATAAACAAATTAACCAACCATAGCATAAAACAAATAAAGAATCGCTTCATAATTTAAACGGCGTATTAGACTGGCGATGAGATCTCATCAATTTACAGTTAAGCTGATTGCCGTAAGTTCTATGTTAACAGTTTCTTTTCTCACAACTCCCTCTTGTGGAACTTCTATCAATTTCCCTGCTTTCCAGCCAAATAAAATTAGCAAAAATTTAAATGCAATATCAATCGCTATTTGCTGTCCTGATTATTTTTTTTCTCTTCCCGCTTATTATTAATGTTTCTGTTCCTAATTCTTTCACACCCTTTATCCACTTGTGTTTTAGTGACTTTACTGCCTTGCATGGCGTGATACCAAAATAAATAAAAAAAATAAAGAAAAAACTTCCAGTTCTGAGAGTGAGTTGCACTATGATTTGGCCTTAAAGAAAGATCGCCATGAGTATATTAAAAAACACTTGTAAATTCCGTTTGACGGTTGTAGAAATTGGCTGCAACAGATTAAAAAGCGACGGGATTTGCTAAAATCGCTATTCTTACAGTGAAATCTAAATTTCTTGATAACAACTGTAGTGGCAATTGGAATTACTCGGAAGGATACAATAAATGAACTCTGGAAAATTAATTCAGACATAAAACTTCTTCGAAAGCTAGAAAAAAAAACAAATAAAGAGTCGAACAGGGTTTATCGATATAGTTCAATAAAAGTTGTTTGAAAGTATTGTATTTAACACCTCATATATTCTATTTGACAACACTATCATCTTTCATAAATCACGAAACCGAAAACATCTTGCTGTGAGAGAAGCACTCTACATAAAACATCTGGCACTCAGTATCAATATCACCTTATTTACTAACAGAAATTATGCTCAATCTTTTTTTTTTTTTTTTTTTTTGAATAGAAAGTCGCCAACATAAATTCCAGCCACGTTCATTTAGCAATAAACGCTACTACAATAGGCATCACACAACTATATCTTAGAAAACAAACATGAAAAAAAAAATAGTAATTTAAAAAAAAAAAACCTTTTAAAATAGCTAAATAAGTGATTAAAATCGCATGGGACAATAGACATTACGGAAAATTTTTGCGCTTCCTTAACCCCAACAAACGGGGTAAATTTAGGAGCATCAGAAAAACTCCATAAAAATACTCATAAAATTATCCTTGTCTGCCATTTTCAGTGAAACTTGTTTGAAAGAAAGGTTGCTATATAATAGAGATGGCCAAATCGCGGCTCGTGAGCCATATGCGGCTCTTTGACTTTTAATATGCGGCTCATGGAAATATGTTAGCTGAGATTCTTTTTTCATCACAATTATTATCACAGTTCTCACTTTCCAGTTTTGATAGAGTTTAAGAGCGGCTATGCCAGAGGTAGCCATTCCGCTGCTGGCAAGACACAAGTGGCTCTTTGACCTTTAATATGCGGCTTGTGGAAATATGTTGACTGAACTCCTTTTTTTATTACAGTTAATATCAAAGGTAAATAAGAAAAAAAACTTAAACTTTATAATTATTTACTGTGTATGAATTGAGAGTCGACTAGATTAAAACGTAAGTTCAACGTTCATGGTTAATAAAAATATCTAAGTATTTAAATCCTAATTTGAATGCTAGAGCTGTATGAGGAATTGATCTTTAGTAAACTTTTTTGGACGTTAGTGAGCGATTCTTTATTTGTTTTATGCTATGGTTGATTAATTGACTTATTATCTTAAGTTTGTGTATTTATTTTAATCGTAAATCTGTTTTAGATGTGTTCCAAAATTATCTCCAAGAATTCAGTTGTGACCAGTGGCGTAGCTAGAGTAAACGCCAGCCGGGGCGGTCCGCTCAAATGTCACCCCAATGACCCCAATTCACCCTATGCTGAATTGTTAGCTGTAGCTAAATTTTCATACATGCTCTACCTCTACTTTACTCTACTGACTGGTACGTTACTGTTTACATGTATGATCCAAGACAAAATCCAATACTACAAAATAATCAGTTCAAATCAAAAGCTGAAAACATTGCTATTTTTCCTACTCACAATTTATTAGAAAATTTCTGACGGGGGGACAAAACTGAGGGGGGTGGGTCATAAATTGTTTCTGGGGTGTCATATGTCTGCGAAACCATGTGACTCTACCACTGTTTTCAGACTATTTTTGGCACCTTAGCCTGGTTGAAAAATTTTGTTGGGTGTGACATTGTGTCACCCCTCCTGTGCTGGCACCCGGGGCGGTTCGCCCCCTCGCCCCCCTAGCTACGCCACTGGTTGTGACAACGATCAGTCCCTGAAGAAGCGTTGTTCGAAAGGTTGCCTAGATCCCTACCCAACAATGTCCATAAAATTGTATTTATTCAAATATAAATATATATATATATATATATATATATATATATATATATATCGATACAAAGTGCGAGTTTTTTTTTGTGTTTGATTAAATGTTTAAGACAATGTCTACAAGTGATAGTTATCTTATAATCTTGCACGATTTTACAGTGGGGAGAGTGTGAGATATTTTCTTAAGTGTCTGCCATGAAATCTTTTTGGCCGTAACAATGCTTTTACGGTGTTGCTATTTGCTAAAGTTTGCTGTCGATTGGCAAATCAAGACAAGTGAAACGGATGCGACGAGGTACGTCGATGATCTCCCTACATAGCCGAGGACTTAATCTAATCTAGAAGAGGTGAACGGAAGTTTTGCAAAGAAAAGTAAAGACACGCCCCCACATTTCCGCATGAACAGGTCAAGACGAGAAGGATTCTGGCAGAATGGAAGAAACCAAATAAGAATCGAATTTGGTAAAACTACCGAAGAAGACATTTTGGGGGGAAAAAAAAAGAAATGATAAAAGAACTTGTTTAAGAAGAGGAATTTGTGAAAAATTAGAAAGATGGAAAATTACATGAAAGAAAAAGGCGGATAAATGCCAAATAATAAAAAAAAAATGGTTAAAGAAGAAGGAATGGAAGAAAATCTATTAATAAAGAATTTGTAAAAGAAAAAGAATGTCTGAAAAGAAAAAAGTATAAAAGAACTATGAACGAAAAGGTCTTAATAAAGAACTCGTAAAGACAAAACCTACGAAAGAAAAACTGTGAACAAAGAAACAGTAAAACATGAAGAAAGAAATATGAACGAGAAACGAATAAGAAAAAGAAGAAAATAAATGAAGGAAAAGGTAGCGTGAAAGAAGAAAAAAGCTTAAACGAAAAGACAAAAAATTTACAGAAGAAAAGATAGAAAGTACGCAAGAAGAAGAACGTGTGAAAGAAGAAAAACTGCGAAGGAAATACACGTAAAAAGAATTTGAAAAAGAAGAAAATACTAAAACAAGAAAGAAGGAAACTTGAAAGAAGGTTTGAAAGAAGAAAAAGGTGCGACAGAAAAATACTTGAAAGCAGAAGAATAAATTGTGAAAGAAGCCAAAAATGACTTGGAGGAAGATGTCAAAAAAAGAAAAAGAAGAAAAAGCGTGAAAGAAGAAGATCTTTAAAAGAAAAAGACATCTTAAACAAAATCAATACGAGGTGACGGAGTTAAAAAGGAAAGGAAAAAAAAAAAAACAACGCAAAGAAAAAAAGATGGAGGAATACTTTTACAATCAAATGAACACGCAACCAATTTGGCGGGAAAAGGCATCAGAAAGATGTACAAATAAATATGGCGTCGAACAGAGACAACGCAAACAAAAGAGACAAAAATACGAACAGGCATTAAAAAGTAGAAAAATCTAGAACAAAATGAACGAGAGCGTTAAGAAGGAAAAACGGAAAAAAAAAAGAATTATTTGCAAACTCGAACAGAGAAAAGAAGTAAAAAAAAAGATAATAATTTACTTTTAAAAGTGGAACAACAAGTGAAAGATGTCGTTACTACTGTTGGTCATACTTTTATTTGTAACGGCCTCAGAAGTGCGCTAACATCAAATGTTGACAGATAAAACCATTGGAACTAGACGAAAAGATAAAGAAAACACACAACCGACAAAAGCCCTCGGTACAAATTAATAAAACATTCTAAGATGCATAGAACCAGGAATAATAATAATAATAATAATAATAATAATAATAATAATAATAATAATAATAATAATAATTGTATCAGATTGCATGGTGTTAGCACCCACTGAATATAATATAAAACTCAGTACGATAGAGTGGGTTAATATTTTCACTGAAAAATCTCCAACTTTTAATGGAAGGAAACTGCAAGAAACTAGTATGAACATCTCCCACACCCGGTTACATAGATAGGACACGAAACAATTTTATGGGATTTTATAATACACACAGATAGAATAATCAAAGCTAAACAGTCTGACACCGTGATCAAAGACTACAAAAGCAGAATGTGCTTTCCTGTTGATATAGCAGTCACCGCAGATTATAATGTATTTTTGAAGATCTTTAAAAACTATCAAGATACAAGAATTTTGACGTGGAAATTTCGAAAAATGTGGAATATGAGGACATAAAAAACAGTACGAAGAGCTTTATATATGTAAAATGGGTGTGGTCTATCTACTTATATATATATATATATATATATATATATATATATATATATATATATATATATATATATATATATATATACAATGAGAACGAAACGAAAATATATAAAATTCTAACGCTCACAACATGAATCCAAAAAAGGGCTCGGTACCGATAAAAGAGCGATAATTATTTATAATTTTATGATACAGACAAAAACAATTTCCTCACTACAAAGATGCAACTTCGTTTTGGTGCATTTAAAATTGCACCTCGACGGGTGAGAACCGAAAATGGTTATGAACAATATATATATATATATATATATATATATATATATATATATATATATATATATACACACACACACATATATATATATATATATATACAAAAAATCCTCAGTGGAAAATGACATGATGCCATTTCCGCCTTAGGTTACTGGTTGGGACTCGGAAGGAAATGTATATACAACAGAAATCAAAGAAAACAATAATAATAATAATAATAATAATAATAAAGCTTCGACATGTATTGCTCTCGTAGCTTGTAATTTTTAATTGATTGAAGGTGTTAACAAGTAGATTGAAATTAAGATAAGCTACAGTAAATATCCCGTTCAGTACAATCAGATATGCTTGTCACTCGCCTGACTTAAATCAGTTGAGCAAATATTCTAGGGTCTGGCATATTGTGCATTACTGTTCATGAACGGGTGTAATGATTTGTCATTTGATGTTAGCGCACTTCTGAAGACAAGAAGTCTGAAAAATGAGTCAGCTAAGGTAACATGGGAGTCACTTCTAGATAAATGGGAACACCCTTAATCGGAGACAGTCTGAACTTACTTGTTTACCCGACCCAGAGGCATTTGTAACTAGACTCCATCTACAAGGTTTATGGGCTGATTTTATAGCTGTCATAATATCACTCACATTTGACCGGGATACCCTTATAAGATCCGGTTTAATCAAGGGTATATTGAGCTTTGTATATTTGAACCACAGCATTAGTTTGTCGCCATGCTGCACTCCTACTCATTAGTAATAATAATAATAATAATAATAATAATAATAATAATAATAAACTGAAAGAAAGTAGTATGAACACCACCCAGGCCCGGTTAAGGTGATAGGACCTGTTACAATTTTATGAGACAGAACAATCTAAGCCAACCCCCCAGACATTATTATTAGAGTCCACAAAAAAGTGTCTCCTTATTGATGATAGCAGTCCCTGCTGACTGCAGTGTATCTTTGAAGATATTCAAAAAGCTGTCAAAATACAAGGATCTTGAAATAGAAATCTCAAAAATGTGCCACATTGGAACATCAACAATCCTCGTTGTAGTTGGAGCCCCAGGGTTGGTTGGACTAATTGCAGGGATTCCTGGAAGCCTCAAAGAAATACAAAAAATGTTCTCCTAAGTACAGCCCACACTTTACGAAGGGCTTTATCTATGTAATATATATATATATATATATATATATATATATATATATATATATATATATATATATATGTCAGTGGAAAGTGTCATGATGCCATTTCTAACCTTAGGTCACTAGGCGGGACCCGGAAAGAAATGTGTAAACGCCAGAAATCAAAGAAAATAATAATAATAATAATAATAATAATAATAATAATAGGTCGGACGTAATTGTCAGAAACCGACAAGAAAACAACTTGATATGTTTTTCCCATTGGAGTGCATCGCAGCAACCAAAGAATTTGAAAAACTATCGAAGTATAAAGACCTGGAAATCGAAATAGAAAATATGTGGAAATTTAAAACAACAATAGTACCAGTCATAGCAGGTGCGCTTCGAATGATAAAAAAGGAATACAACAACATATTGAACAAATCCCTAAAAATCTCAGCTTAAAAGAAATACAAAAGATGGTCTCGATAAGTACAATCCACACACTAAGAAGAACTGGTGATGTTATGGATGTTAGAAAAACAAATCATGAAATGTAGCCTTCACAACACACTATTACTTGTCTTAGTTCTTCCCAGACTTGATAGGTCGTATGACCATAGCAGAAATCGAAATATAATAATAATAATAAAAATAATAATAATAATAATAAACAATAGTACCTGTCATAGAAGGTGTGCTTGGAATGATAAAAAAAGGAACACAGCAACACATTGAAAGATCCATGAAAATTCCAGCTTAAAAAATTGTCTTTATAAGTACACCCCCCCACCACATTAAGAAGAATTTTGTTCGTGTAACGCTTGTGATGTTATGGTAGCTGGAAAAACAAATCATGAAATATAGCCATAACAACAGACCACTATCTGCTAGGTCATCCCAGAGAAATCGAAATATAATAATAATACAATAAAAATCAATATAATTATAATTAAAAAAGAACAAAAACAAGATAATAAGTAATAATGGTGATGATAAAAAAAACAAATAACAATGGAAATGATGATGATTCACTGTTTTCCTAATTCAATTTTCTGATGTACCAATATTTAACGAATAAATAATCTCGCTGTGAATTTCACAACACAATCACCAGGGAATTCCGACTATTGCTTCGTTAAATATTTAGGCTTAACAGCTTTAACCAAATATTGCAATAATGAACATAAGTATGAATGCAGGTCCTTATTTAAAGAAGTAAAAGAGTACAAATGAAACCTTTATTTCGCTTACTGGGGTAGACTGTTCTAGTTCCACGTGCCATGTTTAATGGATGTCAGTTATCAGTTATCTTTTGTTAATTTCCCTCTGAAAGTACTCCACTGCCTTAACTGGGTATTGAACTCACAATCTTTGGGTCCTGTCACTGGATCTAACCAACGCCTTTATCCACTTGAAGACATCTGTGTGTGAATTTCTGGATATTATAAACCTAATGTCTTCAGCAACCATTTTTTAACAGTGCACATATTACAATTTTTTGCTGTTATCATTGCATGTTTTTACCAGAACACATATTGCAACTTTTGTTGTTATTATCGCTTAAACATGACACGTGGAACTAGAACAGTCTACCCCAGTGAGCGAAATAAAGGGTTAAGTTCGACATTCCAACCACCTGAAGAAGTTCGGAGCATACAACGGCCGAAACGTTGTAATAAATATGGCGACAATGATGAGGACAATTGTCCGAATAATGTAAATAGTGTACATAATACATCATCTCAGAAATATAGACAGATACTGACAAGGTTTTATATTTCACTGAAACAGACGCTAAACACGAATCGCCTCCTCTACATTCTCTGATTCGTTCTTTTTTTTATCTCTTTATTTTTTTGCCTGAAACCAAATACCTGTCTCTGATATATCTTTTGCCTCTTTCCTCTCGATCAAACTGGAATGCTCCATTATTTATTAGATAAAGGGTGTTTCATTAAGACGGATCAAAGTCAGCAGGAAATAAATTAGTATTATTGGTGGAAATTTATTATTTCTCTATTGGATTATGTTATTTAAGTCATTGCAATTATGTGTGAAAAATAATATCGCCCAAATATCTGCCAAGGCTTCGGTGACACACCTCAACTCGATGATCAAAATTTTTGATGACGTCTTTGCATAGTTGCTCCTCGATCTCACCAATTTGTCTTATTATCTCATATTTCAGCTGTTGAATTGTTGTTGGCTTGTTGGCATAGACCTTGCTTTTGAGATGACCCCAAAGAAAGAAATCTAAAGGTCTCAAGTCGCACGATCGTTGTGGCCAATTGATTTTACTGTTTCGAGAGATGATGCGACCTGGGAACTTCTCATTGCATTTCTGTTTGAACGTCCATTTTCGTAATAGGCTTCGATTATTTTAACACGTCGTTTTATTATTAATCTTTCCATTGCCAAAGAATTAAGTTGTTAAATCTGAAAGAAAAAGAAAAAAATCATAAAACGCTTAAACTTAATAAAATCCGTCCAATTTATTGGAACACCCTTTATTAGCAGGACGTAACGTACGCACTAACCCAGGAACGAAGGAACATGCAAAATAATATATTAATAATTTGAATTTCTCTGTTATATAATAAACGAATGAAGTAAATTACAAAGTAAAAATATAGATTTGTCTGGGGAGGAACAGCGAGCCACTAAGAATTGTGCAAAAATTGAATTTTAACACGCAATTCAATGATATATGCCCAAATTAGTGTCTAGACTAGAAAGAAGATGAGTTATCATCATTGTCAACGGTGTCCAAACACTCAAAATGTGGTTAGAAAGAAAAATGAAAATTCTAGTAGTTTTCACAAATTTCGCAATAGGATATCTTGAAAACTGATGGCAATACTTCAAGACAAAATAAGAACAAATGCAAGAATAGGAAGCGTCGGAACTAAAAAGAAAATGGGTAAAGTGAAATCAATTTTAAAAGCATACAAGCGGATATTCATATGGTTGCGCAGAGAACCCATAAAAAAAGAAAAATATCCCTTTTTGTTGCTCCGTGTAAATGCATCAAAACTGACTGTGTAAACAAATAACACCAGTGCAAACTAGTGGCTTTCTGAGAAGATAAAAATCAACAAAGTACTCTTGGATTTTGAAGGTTTGACCAACCATTACGTTTAAGCATAAAGACTGTATCCGAGAGCCTTAATCTATGGAAGATCGTGAACCTGCTTATGTCAACAAACCAGAAGCTGAAGAATTGGAAAAGGCACTTGAAACCCGACCGTGAAAAGAAAAAAATGACGCCTTGGGTCGTGTCCACATGTGAAAGTGAGTAAACCGCCCTAACCCATTAAAATTAAAATTGGGTAAATTTGAAAATTGATGAAGAATCGAAACTCGACAGAACATTGTTTTTATTTAATGTCATGCCATAACTAGCAGACATCTGGCGTTAATATTCAAAATGATGAAATCGAAAATACGGGGAGCTAGACTTAACAATCGAAGAACGATGGTAGGACTAAGTTCCAGGACATTATTCATTGTGATAGTGGGCAGAAGAAGGGGATAATTTCGATCAAAGGATAAGGGAATCGATGATAAGGCACCGAAGCTTCCTATCTGAATGATGACGCTGACAGACAATATAGAAATAATAAGAAGAAATAATGAGAAGAAACAGAAATAGGGAGAAGACACGTCAATATTGTATATTGCATTGGTTCTGTTCGCAAGCGATATGAGGATTACACCAAGGCAGAATATTGCAAGGTTAATTATGACAGCCACAACTTCAGTACACAAGCATAAAGGGACGTTTATAAATAATCAAACAATCAAACAAGAAAGTAAAAATGGGATGAAAAGCAACTCAAAGGAGATTTCAGGAATCCAGACGATAGCATGACGTGAATCAGTTCGAATACTGAGAAGAATTCTGTTCTGTTGAGGAGGCTTGCTCCTACTTATCATCTTTAGCACACTTTGTCTAGTCCCAAAGAACTGTTAAAAACATTAAGATAATTAGAAACACAAGTAAGAATCGAAACCATCCAGACTATATCATGACCAAAATCAGTTGGAATACTGAGGAGGGTTCTGGTGCATTGAGAAAACTTGCTCTCACCTATCATTATTAGAACACTTCGTCCCCTCCCAAATAACCTTTCAAAAAGATCAGAAGAATTGAAAATTCGAAGAAGTATCGATTCGAAGAAGTATTGATTCCATCCAGAAGACAGCATTACTAGCATCAGTTCGAATACTGAGGAGAGTGCTGGTAATAGAAAAATGAAGAGACTTGCCGTCACTTGATCACTAACGCATGATAGTCACCATGCATGAACATGCAACTACATTAGAATAAATAAGTGAAAAGCAGAGTGAAAAGAAAAACACAAAGTGAAAAATTAGAAAAAAACAAAAAACAAAAACGAAACGAAATGCAACGAAACAAAAAGGAAATGAAAATAAAGATTCGCTCCCTCCCACAAAAAAAAAAAAAAATTCTTGAAAAGAAATGTTACAAAAACAGGAGACTAAGTCTAAAATGTTCACCAAACAACTGTAAATCCAGAGACAAAAACGGATTAGAATCAATGTTTGTTGAAGGAGATGGGGAAAAACACGTGACCGTTATCCTCCATTAGAATAACGAATTGCACTCGAGTAACGTGGTAAGGTGTATTGCTCATTCCGCCTCCCTCAGTCTCTTTTACAAATACGTTCACGGTAACTGCTCCGATGAGCTGCTTTCGCTGGTTCCCAGATTTCATGAATTTAAGCGTTCAACTAGGCTGACATCTTGCTCTCACCCCTTTCACTGTCGAAACTTAAATGTAGCCGTTTCTTCTACTTCAATAGCTTCATGCCTCGCACTTCTCTTCTGTGGAACTCCATCCTCTTTTCCTGTTTCCCTGATAGCTATAATCTCCCACTATTCAAATGTAATGTCAATCGACGTCTCTTGATGCCCTGATCTATACCCTATCCTTCTCTTCATCCTTTTCTCTATCACGCCTCTTTGTTCTCGCTTCAACTCTCTGTAACCGCCTTGCTTAAAAAAAAAAATCAAATTCTCTCCCTCTCTGTACGTCATCACTTGTCTTCCATATTTATTTTCCTCATCAATACTTTCCATAATTTTTTCTAACTAAATGTCGCCTCTGAGTTTTATCTTCAATGTCCAATTTTACGTTTAGATGAGCTCTGTCCCTGATATTGAGCCATTTAACCCATAGATATAGCATACCTTAAAACTATATGTAATCACACACATACAAACACACATACATACATACATACACACACACACAAACACACACACACACAGACACACACTCATATATATATAAAAGTGAACATAGAAGTCAACATGTTATGCAATCGTCAGGCTGACGATTATATCTAGTGCAAACAGACTGTCGCCTCCAAGTGTTGACTTCTATGTTCACTTTTATATATACACACGCTCTATCTCTGATATTGAGCACTTTATACCAGAAATATAGCACATCTTAAGACTATATTTCTTCATATATATATATAGATAGATAGATAAATAGATAATATTAGTGGTCACTATACACACACATATATATATGCATATATATATATATATGTATATATCTTGAAATTTATATATATATATATATATATATATATATAAAATTTCTAAGAGGATAGAATCCAGGTAGAACTCAATGTCCAGGACAAAGTAAGAATATAATATAAAAGGCTCAAACTAATATTCCATGGTTATAATTTATGACATTGAAATCAATTATGATCCAATTCATCAGACCTACAAATTTGTAGGTCTGATGAATTGGATCATGATTACGATTCCAATGTAATAAATTACAACCATAGAATATTAGTGTTTAAGCCTTTTTCTTATATATATATATATATATATATATATATATATATATATATGTATGTATGTGTGTGTGTGTGTATTTCGTTGCTATATAATCCAAGTGAATCCTAATAATATAAAATATTAAGACAGATCCATAAAAAGAGCCCAATGTATTATAACAGAGCATATAAATTACCTAGAATATAAATTCAAATTTACCTCATTCAAATAGCTATTTCATCAACAAGAAGACCTATGTTGGCATTAACATCCCAAGTTTGGTTTAAAAAATCAAAAAATTAAAGACACGAGTTCAAACAATTTTAAAAATAAGAAATAGTAAATATTAATTATAAACCACAGAATAAAAATATATTTTCTCCTTTAAAAAAAAGACAAAAAACAAAACAAATTTTCAAATTTATGCTAGCAAAAAATATAAGGAAAATAATAACCATAAATAGTTTATATAAAGAAAAATTACTTTAAAATATTTAAAATTTAAGAAGATTAAGTAATTTAAGTAATTTTGTGATTTTTTTTTCGACTTGATTTGGGATGTTAATCTTATATACAGTGCTGTTCGATAAAAGTGACTCACCTGATTTTTTTTACTAAATGTTCTCTTCTATGAAACGAAAGTTGAGCTAAATTCAAAAGATAAGCGATCTAAAATCTGAAGAAGAAGCTTTGAAAGCTCTTTGAATATAGCAGTAAGTATTGTCAAGCATTCGTTCAGTATAATGTTCTGGGGATGCTTTACTTTTCATGGAAATGGTTTCTTAAAACCTATTGAAAAGGCCCTCAGGAGCGAGCAGTACAAGAGTATTTTAGAGTCTTGTCTGTTCTCTTCTGCTGAAAGGGTACAAATCGACCCCACCAAGCTCATTTTTATGCAGGATATTGCTTCCTGTCACAAATCAAAATTGATTAAGGAATACTTTGATGAGAAGCAGGTGAGTGTTATAACATGGGCGCCCCAATCTCCTGACCTCAACCCCATAGAAAACATACGGAGCATTATAAAGTACAGGCTCTCGAGAAAGCAGTTGAGCAACATGCTCCATAAATTCTCTATGTGATTGAGATCATGAGATTGGGGCGCCCATGTCATAAAACTCACCTGCTTCTTATCAAATTATTCCATCATCAATTTTGATTTGTGACAGGGAACATTATCCTGCATAAAAATGATCTTGGTGGGGTCGATTTGCACCCTTTCAGCAAAAAACAATTGAAGTGGTGACTCCATCATTATTAGTTAGTATCACTTTTTATCCATAACCGTTTTGCTGTTTTCTCGGCAGTCTCTGATACATTTTGGATTGCTTTATTTTTCTTATTCCCTGTCAGGCCGGAACTTGTCAGGGCTCTGATTAAAGATGTTGCAGCAAATCTTCTACACCCGACTTCAATCAGTTTGCAGCTTGTTTTCTAGCCTTTATTTCCGCACTCTTCCATTAACTCTTCGTATTTTGCCCTTTCCCTTTCGTTTGCTTCTTCGACGTTGTACTGCAAAACCACACCCAATTCCAACATTATACATACATATATATATATATATATATATATATATATATATATATATATATATATATATTGATCGCTTGAGAATAGAACAAAAAAGCTTCAAGTTTCATTTAAGGTATAGGTTTTGATTCCGAAACTTGTTAATTTCTGTGTCGCGATGAATACATCTTTTTAAACATTGATATTATAATATTATGCTCTACTGTGTATCAAGCACTGGTTTTAAAATAAATGCTAAAGAACTTTGGAATATAAACCTGATTCTTCTTTCTTTATATATATATTTATATATATATATATATATATATATATATATATATATATATATATATATATATATATATATATATTCTCCGGCCACTGGCGTGTTTGTCTAAAAATAAATACGTCGAAATTCACCATAATCCATGGCGTGCGCCAATGGCTCAGGGGTAGAATCTTCGACTGATATCAAATCAGTCGGGTTGTAATTCCAGCTTAAGGCAATCAGATGTCTAGCCACACTGATGAGCTGTTATACAACGAATCAGTTTGTCTGTGGATGACAACATATATATACATATATTGTATTCAAACATGAAGAAAAAGACTGTCACCGGTGGCTGATTGTTCACTTTTATATTTACGTACGCTGTATCCCTGATAACTATATTTTCATCATATATATATATATATATATATATATATATATATATATATATATATATAAATTAACAATAAAATCTAGATTTTATGTATCGTATCCATTCAGGAGATAGGCGATTATTTTCCTTCACAACTTCCTATCTTTTCGTATCTGTCCATATTTCTGAGGTGAGGTATTATGTACATTATTTACATTATTCGTACTATTGTACTCAGCTTTGTCGCCATGTTTATTACAACGTTTCGGCCGTTGTACGCTCCGGCCTTCTTCAGATGGTAGATAGTTCCACGCGCCATTTTTAATGGATGTCAGTTATCAGTTATTTCCTGTTAATTTCCCTCTGAAAGTTCTTCACTGCCTTAACCGGGTATTGAACTCACACTCTTTACGTCATGTCACTGGATCTAACTAACGTCTTTAACCACTGTGAATTTCTGGGTATTATAAACCTAATGTCTCCATCAACCATTTTTACCAGTGTTCATATTACAATTTTTGCTGTTATCATAATATATTTTTACCAGACCTCATATTACGATTTTTGTTGTTATTATTGCTTTTCTCTGGCACTCCTTATTACTGGTCCCCATATTATATTCATTTCTATGCTTGGTCGGCTCAGGAGATTTTTGTGGCCTATCTAATGTGCTGATTCCTTAAGTTTTCGAATTTTCCAATAGTATTCTTTGTCTATGATCTAAACCTGATTCCACAGAGGTCGGTGATCTCCCTTCTCTCTCCATATGTGGTCAGCCACACCTGATTTTTCTACTTCCCCTCCTATTACAGCTTTTCTTGAAGCCTTACCTGTCTCCCCTTTATATTTCGTTCCGCAGCTGCACGGGATAGCGTACACACAGTCTTTAGTCATGTTCTCCTCAATGGGGGGTCTTACTCGGGAGAGATATCTGCGAAGTGTCGTCCAGCTTTTGAAGGTTGTCCTGGTGTTATATGGACCGCAGATCCTTTGTATTTTCTCTGATAACCCCTTCACATAAGGCAGGCAGACTGTTGCCTGAGTGTTGTTGTTCTCCTCTTGTAACCATTTATCCCAGTTTTTTGGGGACTGCTGCCATGTACCCAGGGTAGTTGTTACGTTGTAGGGTACTGCTTATACTGATCAATTCTTTATCTAATGTCTCTGTGTCGCCACTTATGACTTTTGCTCGGTGTTGTAAGCAGCGGAAGATCCCTTTCTTTATGCTGTATGGATGGTTGGAGTTGAAATTGAGGTACTGTCCGGTGAATGTCGGTTTACGGTATACGGATATCTTGAACCCATCATCTGTTCGTGATATTAGCACATCCTATCTTTTGTTAAGTAACTATTATATACCATACTTATGAACACTAATGGGTATGTTCCAATCCTCGTAAATACGTTGGACACTATTGTAAGTGGGGGTAATATGCTGTCTAAGTCGTCCACCACAAGCAGTGGTTTACCTACTTCACGTCGCTGACGAGTATTGTATTTTGTTGATGTCATAACGATTACCATTTCATTTCCAACCTCCATTTTGTTTAATCATTCATTCAATAACCCTCTCTAGATTACAACAGTAACTTTTTTTACTTTTTGTTTCTAATGATCACATTTGTTCCTATTCCGCCTTATCTGTTCACGTAAACTCATTAAGCTATTCAATGTTTCTCTTGCTTATCTTCCCTGCTGCATACTCCAAGAGTTTTAAATATTCTAAGGACTCTTCTCAAAATATGTCCTAAAAGTTTAAGCTCTTTATTGTTGGGATCATAAATATAATTTTTCTTTTTGTTTCTAGTCCACTTAAAGTTTACTCGTTTTTCACATGTTCAGTCTATGGTATTTTGAACATGACGTCTCTGTAGATTCAAGTCATTCTTATCTGTGAAGAGACCGCTCAACATCTAGTGCTATATAGAAGGTTAAATATTGCATGAACTAGCATGATAAACTTGGACCAGCTTAGGAAATAATTTACTTTTGTTAGCATGCTTTTCTCAGTACATTTCACGATCTTTGAGTGCCAGAAAAAAAGTTAGTACATTTTCGTTAATGTTGTATAGTGTGTGGTTGAGCATTTTAAGAATAGTGATCTTGAAAAAGGGTTATGTAAACATTCTGGAACACCAACGAAAATTTAATTATTGTAGTCTTTTTTCGAGTTATTTTTTTGTGATATTTATTATAACAAAGAAGCACAAAAAGATAAAGTGTGCAATTAGCAATCAGTATCGTTACTTTTGTCTCGAATAGTTGCAATTCGATACGACATTGAACAACTGGAAATATTTCCTCTTCTTGGCAGTAATCCCAAAACTCTTGGAGGTTTCTTAGTTTTCGTTGGAGCATTTGTTTCTTCAGTTTCCCCCGCTAGAATGATTAAAATGGAGACCAGGATTTAGTGCCGGTCAATTTTCTTCTACCATCGGTTACACCCTGTCTCTCAAGTAAGCCTAAAACTCACCGTATGTTGAAAGAAAGGAAACTAAAGCGGCCGTTTCAATTAATTTGTCCAAGGATGTACAATCCCCATCTTTGTTTCTGCATATATTTTAGTCAAGATTTTAGTGTAAAAAGGCATGCTAATATTTAACTGCAATGATTTGCCAAGACATTTTACACCTATGCTAATAAGATGGAGAATCCTAACTTAGAAATGTGCATATTATGCTTTCTTTATCATCTCTGTTCTTTCAGTAGCCCAATAGTTTGGCATAGCCTTTTTTCATCTTTATGCTGCTTAAGGCTGTGTATCATCTGTTACACGACACTTATTTTCCAATGCTCAAGATGCACAGACACTACTGATAGACACACACTGCTAAACAAATTTCTTTATTAAATACAGATGTACAATCATTTTATGTAGTTGAACCAAAACGTTTGCACACTAGTGTAGAAGTTCAGCCCTCTTGTCGTCGTTTTTAACGAAACTTTCCTATCAAATAATACTTTGCTTAACACCTTGAAGATATCTTACATCTTAATACTTCGCTTAGCTTCTGGAAGGCATTTTACAATATTCTTATGCGATTTCAGATTTATGCGTTATATTTTCCGTAGTTGATTACTTCACGACCTAAACATTTGAACACAGTGTCATTTTTTTTCTTATCTTGATGTTTAGAACAAAATTCTGGTTAAAAGCACAACACCTAGCATTATTGACATAGGAACATTCTGAAAGATTCTGTTCAGTTTAATAAATTTAATTTAATTTACCGAAATAAAGCACAAATATAGAATAATTATCGCTAAATTTCTAATGGCAACTGTAGATGGCATTCTGCGAATCAATGGCAGCAATTGTTACCGAAATAGAGTCGAAATTTAATAATAATGACATTGTGTCACTTTAGAAATTCAGCCGAAGAAGTATTTGGTATAAAGGCAACTGAAAAGATATAGGAAATCATGGCTCTCCACACCTTTCCATTTTTTGTAACTCTTAGTAAGGTTTGTCTTTTCACCATCTTTCCTACGAACAATTATGTCTTCTATTTGCAAAAACTTCTCATGTAGTTTTCTCTCTGCTTCCCTTTATACTTCTTACCCCTTTACCATCCTATCACTCAAAGGAATTCACTAATAAATAACAGTAATCTTGTTATCCATCTAGATACCAGTGTAACAACGAGGAGAGTGAGGACAATGCTGATGAGTTACTTATTAAGAGTTACTATAAAAATGACCGTCAACAAACAAATTACTTTAGTAAGTGTCATGGTGCCTATCTAGATCGACAGAATGAACTCTTCCTAACGCTATATATACTACGCCTCTCAAGAGAGACGAACGGTATTGAATCGAGTCAACTCTCTGATTTGGCAGAGAGGAACCCGGACTAAGCTTTGCCGAAGGACAAGGTTTCGACCGGAGAGGTAGACAGGCCCTGAATCCGTCTAGGCAGGTTCAAAGGGTATATTTTTGGCCGAGCATACGGGCTAGGAGAAACCCACTTTAAACTCGGCCGTGTGCCACATACATTCCTCGTGGGGGGACTGTTAAGTATCGGTATTGAATCGAGTCACCCGCAGTCTCTGACTGTGTGCGACTTCTGTCAAACTCTCTGCTTTGGCAGAGAGGAACCCAGACGAAGCTTTACTGAAGGGCAAAGTTTTGTCGGGGGAGGTAGACAGGCCCTGAACCCGTCTAGGCGGGTTCAAAGGTTATATTTTCGGCCTCGGAAAAATCCAAGTTAAACTCGGCCTTGTGCCACATACATTCCTTGTGGGGGACTGTTAAATATCGATATTGGGACGGTACTGAATCGAGTCAAGCTGATAGTAGTTCACTTCAAACCAGTCGGACAGTCTTACTAATACCTTCCGCTTCTTGCATTATTTTTCGTGTAATATATTCTTATTTCTACTCTGGTGTTTCCTGTTGTTCTTCCATGGTCCTAACCTTGGACCATAACAGTAAGTGTTCCAAGAAACAGAATTTAATAGAAGCCTTTCCAAAACAGAATCTATGACTGGAATTGTAATAAAATTAATAATGTCACTTAGCCTGAATCCATCACAAACATTCAGAATGTCAAATTGATAAATTCTAAATTTCAAACACCTCGGTGTATGGATCAATTGTAACAAACTTCAGAAAGATTAAAATGCGAAGAGGTTATGAGACCTATGTTTTACAGATTATTCAAAAGCGTTACTTTCTACCCAATAACAAACATTCCTAAAAACCTGTTATCCTCATCTTCATTGCCATATTCCCAACGTTTCGGCTGTTGTAATCCCTGGCCTTTTTCAGGTGATTGGAATTTCGAACCGAAAACTTTATAGGTTTTTATGAACTCAGGTGCCCAAAATTTTATTTAAAAAAAATTCCGAAAATAAGCTCGAAAAAAATAGCCTTTTAATTTTCTCTGATTGGTCAAATATTTCACATGCTGATGTTAATTTCTAGCCAATAAACACTTTTATTTAAAGAGAGATTATTGTATTGTGGGATCTTTTAGGAATATTTGTCTATATCTCTGAGATGAGGTATTATGATTACATGCATTATTTATATTATTCGGGCTGTTATCCTGATCTTCATTGTCATATTCACAACGTTTCGGTTGTTGTACACTCGGGCCTTCTTCAGGTAATTGGAATTTCAAACTGAACCCTTTATATCGTCCACCGGAGTAGATTCTTCTAGTTCCATGTGTCATGCCTCTTCCAGATGTTTCAGTTATTTTCCTTTAACTCGATTCTCCAAGTTTTGGTGCAACACTGCTGTGGCCTGGTATTGAACCAAAACTTAGAGAGAGATTATTAGAAATAATATTGGCTAGAAATTAACACCACCATGTGAAATATTTGACCAATCAGAGAAAATTAAAAGGCTATTTTTTTCCGAGCCTACTTTCGGAATTATTTTTATAAAAACCTACAGATTTCGACTTTCAAAGAGGGAGATGCAGCTGTCTTCGAACCGTTCGGACACAAAAGAAGGCGTGACCCCATAACTTTTTCCTTTCCTCCTCCCCCAGCTTGTACTGAAAGAAACATGTCGGCGACTTCAAATGAATCATCTCCAACAACAACAACAAAGATGATCAGTGAAACTTCGCTAAAGATAATAGGCTTTTCTCAACCCCAGATTTTTTTTCTGTTGGCCAACTATTTAAAAGTATTTCTAAACTACACCTTTTTCTCTATACCAACTACCCACAAACTAACTCAATTAAATACTAGTTTTAATCATTGACTTTGGAATTCATGTAAACATGTTTGTAAATACAAACGGTTTATTTACGTGCTAATACCCTTGAGAAATGTATGAATCATCTTGCTAATATCTTTGGGAAATGTATGAATCATCACTTCTCCACTAGCTATGGGTAAAATAGCAGTACAGACTGGGTGCTATAGCTTTGTTTGGCAAACAGCCTAAAAGGAAATTCTGAATTCAAACTCGTACTATGGATTTGAATGTCCGAATGAATATAGCCTCTGCTACGCTTGGTCAACTTTCGTTCTGAACCGGCGGGTTTGTTTAACGAAGCCGGCTCAACCGATCCCGATGTGGCAATAAGTACAAACCCCACGAGAAGAGAAAATATTAATATAATAATCAAGACGTTCACTTTCATCGTTACCTTAAAGAAAAGGTTATAAAGCAAACTCCAATCATTACTTGCAAGAGCAATATAAACTGTTCGTGATCTTCAGGATGCAAACAAGAAGGTAGCTTATACTTAACACAAGGAAGAGCTAACTGAAATTTCTGGGACACGTAATGAGAAAGGAATGCCTGGAGAATCTGATACTCACAGGGCGAATAGAGGGAAAGAGAGACAAGGGGAAGTAACGCATGACATACCTGGCGGACTTATGGAAGTGGATGACAGAACGTGGTCTGGCGGAGGTGGCAGAGGGACGAATTATTGAGAGCTACAAGAGATAGTGGAGAGCCATGATCGCCTACGTCCTGTCGGAACGAGGCACATTAAAAGAAAAGAAAAATCTTCAGAAGTCTAATTTCCTGAAAAACTTTTATCAACCGTAAGTAATGCTAAATCTACCTAAATAAAAAAAAAAAAGATACCTAAGGTTTAAAATGAATTTTGAAAAATGAAAAACCGTTCTTGAAGCTTTTATTTTACTTTTAAATTCAAGCTAACAGATTAAATTTAATATTTCCAATAAGCAAAATACTTTTCTGTATTTCAAAAATTAATTTAAAACTAATTTAGATTGACTAATTTAGATATTTTTCTTAAGACACTAGGGTCCTTAATATATCTTAAAGGAAAAAATCTCAAAAATAATTCCATTCATTTGTGAATAAGTCCTGAACATTTTATTAAAATCCAACAATTATTTGATTTTTACAAGAATTTACAAAACAATGTATATTTTACCTCAAAAAAGACGTTAAATTTCCCAACACATTGGCCCAACCGTTGATTTAAGAAAAACAAGATTTTTAACCAAAATTTCGAACGTACGAGAAAGGATTAAAAAATTTAATAAGTAAATAAAGAAATAAAAAAAAAACACTTTAGTCTTTCCTCTACTTAAACATTTTCAACATAAAATTTTGTTTTTATTAAGTTTGGAGCCTTTTTTTATCATGGCATGCGCTTTTTAAGAAAAATCTTTGAGGTACCGATGCTAAATGTTTAAATGAACGCCGAATGATTCTTGTATGGAAACGACTAGTATCCCTATTATCATTTGTCTTTGCAATCATTATTCTGACTATTTACTCAAAGGTGTTAAGTAGGTTACTCATTATAGAATATAGTGATTTTCCAAGCGTAGCTTAGATGTGGCACAAGGCCGAAACCATGGGGCACCCAGTGAGGTTCGAACTCATTACTCAGTCGTAATTGATCTAGCGAGACAAGCTTGCTAACCATTATACCACATTTGGCATCAATAAACTCTGTAAGCGTTCAATTCTCCAAGCTGTCTTTCCCTATTATGCGTTGCAACTAGTTCAGCTTTTTTTTGTTCTTAGTCTTAGCAACAGTTTCTTTGTCGTTTATGTTTTCCTTAAAATATCATGGTTTCTCACATTTGGCAATAGGTAGCTAAAAAAAAAAAGTATTACTAATTCTACGAAGAACATTTAGAGTTACAGACCCGAGGACTTTTTTTATTATAAAGCGCCAAAGACCATCGCTAATATTAGTCAGGAGTTCGCAGCTATAAACTTTTGTCGGGACAAGCATTTTCTCCTTTCTATTTGTTATCATTGGTCCGTTCTTCGACCAACAAATCTGCTCATCTGGACAGTTTTAGTATCTGTCTATATTTCTGAGATGAGGTATTTATGTACACTATTTAAGTCTTCAGGCGGTTGGAATGTCGAACTGAACCCTTTATTTCGCTCACTGGGGTAGACTGTTCTAGTTCCACGTGCCATGTCTAATGGATATCAGTTATCTCCTGTTAATTTCCCTCGCAAAGTTCTCCACTGCCTTAACCAGGCATTGAACTCACACTCCTGTCACTAACGCCTTTATCCACTGTGGCATGTGTCCAACCACCTGAAGAAGGCCGGAGCGTACAACGGCCGAAACGTTGTGATAAACATGGCGACAAAGATGAGGACAATAGTCCGAATAATGTAAATAGTGGACGGTTTCAGTTGGAATAGCAGACGAGGCTGTAGTGAGTGGTGAAGGCTGAGACAGAAAGCGAAATGCCCGGACACAACTAAGATTCAATCGTATCTCCAAAATACCAAAGGATTGACGCTCTTTCTTTCTTTTTCTTTCTTTCTTTCTTTCTTTCTTTCAACATGATTTTCATTCTTTTTTTCTTTCTTCTTTCACTATTTTCTTCCTTTCTTATCTTTTATCTTCTTACGTTCGTTTACATATTCGTTTATTTTTCTTTTTTCTAATTTCACCCCAGTCAAGGTAACAGAGCCACTAACATGCAGGGGGGTTACTGAGTGTGAAAGAATACCCAAAAACCATTATTAAAGACCGAGAACAATAAAAGAACAGAAATTAATGGTTCCGAAAGAATTATGACCCCAGAGCAGAAGCTAAAAAGGGCTGAAATTTCTAGGACTCTTCTCACTTGATTCCGGGCAAAGCCTGAAAAATTCCACGGCAGATTAGTAACTCAACATGAAACCTGGGTTCAGCACTTTGAACCTGAATCAAAGATTCAAAGCAAACAGTGGAAACACACTGCTTCTTCACCCCGAAGAAATTCAAGCAGGCATCGTCTGTTAGCAAGTTATGACTTCTATTTTTTTTATTATTATTTTGAAGGCATAATTATATATATGGACTCTCCCATCGAGTTCGTTGTATGGGGTTCCGACGACCACGAACTAATTATCTGCATTCCTATGACGAGCATGACTTTTGAGACCGGCTCGAGAATTGCACAACAAACAGTACATGAGAATATATTGTATCTAAGTGCATCAGAAACACTTTTAGATGTCTTATTTTGCTTTCTCGTTTCATGTAGTCGACTGATGGTTACTTCTATATCAATGTTGTACTTCTTTAATTCCGATGCGACCAAAGCTGTTTTTCTTTCTGGTGCTGAGTTGTTGTCCTGGAGAGTTCGTACATTCCTAGTGCCAAGACGAAGTTGATGTTGTTTCGTAGAGTTTGTTCTTATATATATATATATATATATATATATATATATATATATATATATATATATATATAATAAACAAACAAACACGGGTCAATTAGCTAATTGTCTGATGCAGTTATGCGTTTCATTTTTTTTCCTCAAATGCATGATTAATTTTGTTTGGTGTTTCTAAGCGCTTTTAATTGAATCGAGATGTTTACTTATTGCACAAATTAATGATTACTGACAATTTTTAATCAAGTGCCGAGTATTGCTTCTAGAGATGCGTTTGTTAGCGAATCACTGCATACAATCAGTAAGCCTGGTTTCGAATCCTATACGTTCTACTGTAAGGCACACGGCCATAAAATTTTCTTTTCTTGTTTACTGTTGTGCACTAATATTACAGTCAAATTTTACTAAATAATAAATAATGTTAACGGAAGATGTTTTACAAAATAATTTTTCACCCATATCAATGATCGTAGGATGCCATCGACGAGAAACTTTGAAGGCTGAACAGAGTACAAGGAGATTTAGTTTCGAGGGATTTTTTTCTGCGGCCATTAGGGATGGTATTTTACAATATAATTATTTACTCATTATTTTCTTTGTCTACCATTGGATGTCAGCGGCAAGACATTTTGAAGATTGACCAGAGTATAAGGATATGTAGTTTCATGCCTTTCGCAAAGGGATTTTTTCTGCACTGATAAGAGATGGTATGTTGCAATATAATTATTCACTCATTTTGTCTTTGTCAACCACCGTTTGTCAGCGACATGTCATTTTGACAATTGAACAGAATAGGAGAGGGGAAATTGGGTAAACTTGGACAAGAAATGGTTCGTTAATTTTAACGCCCCCCAAAACAAAACAACTCTCATTTAATCGCCTAGAGAACCCTTTTTGCCTTTTATCAATATGGCTGATGCTAACCTCTAGGGGAGTAAATCGTTTTGACTTCTCGGGTCGAAGTTCTCTGCTGACGAAGTTGAAAGATTACATTGAATCCAATGCTAGGTCTGCTGCTAGGAAAGTTGGTTCACTGTGTCGTGCTGGACACTTTTTCTCACCAGTATCTGTCTTATATATTTATAAGTCTACCATTCGTCCTTGCTTTAAATATGACTGTCACATATGGTCTGGTGCTTCTGCTATGTCTTTAGAGAATTTTCATAAAATACAGAGAAGAATCTGTAATGTTATCAATCCTAACCTGGCACCTCGGCTACAATCAATTTCACATTGCCTTATTTTCAGAGCAATTGTTCTTATGAGCTTTCCTTTTTGGTAACTCGACTTTACGAATTTAAGGACAGTACTTGATTGGCGGCTAGGTACCATCATTTTCTCGCACCTCACTCTTCCAGTCTCTTGCTTTAACCTTCAAAAATTTAAATGCAATGTTAGTTGTTATCTTTTCCTGTCCTTTTATTGTTCTCTCTCTCTCCTTAAGGTTTGCATTTTTCTCATATTCTTTTCTATTCAGTAATCAATTGCGTCTTAGTGGCTTTATTGCCTTGCTTGGGGTGAAATAATTAAAAAAAAGATGCAAATTTAATTTAAGATTCTTTGTTTGAAACTTTGAAAAAAGATGAACTTTTTCTCTAATATAGAACGACAATACACCGAAGAAAATTCCAAGTTTAAATCTTATCACTTTCTAACGTTTTTGTATAAAGCAAATTTGGAATGGCGTTTTTTATTTATGTAGCGTGAATTCAATAGTTTTTTCCTATCTTGACTCGTGGTATTTCGACGAGACGTAAAGTTGGACAGATAAAACTGTTCTTTATCTATTTTTATTTTACATTGGGCATTCAAAATCTGCTTGCCTTTTAAGCACGATAAACTCCTGTAATTTATTAGTTTACGTGTTTTGTTAAACACTAACGATCTGTGTCATTATTATAAATTTCCGTCTGTAGAATTATTTTATGTGTATTTTGTTCTTTGATATTACCGCTGTTTTTTTCCCTTTGGTCCACAAGTATGCACACGCAAATACACAACCTTGTATTTATTGGAAAAAGTTTAATGTTGAATTTTCTTAAGTCTTCCTTCGTCAGAGCCGAATGAGAAAATGAACTCATGAATTTTTTTCAATTCATAATCCGAACAAGGCTCGATTGATATATATTTTTCTCGTTTTTTTTTTCTTTTTGTACTTACTTTTCATTCCGTTCCACTCAGTATATAAACTCTGTTCGTTTTTCACGTCATAATCAAATTCTGTTCCGTTAAAAAAAAATCTACAAGACGATGATTACTTTGTCTTGCTGATAATGTGAATCCTGTAACAAGCGAAAAGTTATTTTTAAAAATCCGACTTTTTTTTTTTAAGATATGAAGAAGAAAAAGCTAAATGTTTTTAAAAAAATATTATTACGAGGCATGCTTCATTATATGTGTCGAAGAAAGCTAAGGATCATGTGAATTTATATCATTTTTAGATTTCGAAGGAACTGTTTTTGTAAAGTGGCGGGTTTGTGAATTTGGCAATGTTATCTGAGAAGCTGATATTATGCTGAAATACAAAAAAAAAAGCAAACCCAATTAATAGACAAACTATTTCTAAAACTAATTTCTGAACATGACGCATACATTTCATATTAATGTTGTCTTTACAACTTTGTCGGCAATATATTGAAATTGTTTTCTGTTGTTTGTTCAATGAATTTGTCTTTAAAAATTGGCTCATATTCTATGACTACAATACGTAATTACAACTTAATGCATATACACAGATAACATATATACATACATTACTATATAATATATATATTACATAAATGCATATTACATATATATGTGTATGTACATATATATACATATTTAGTGTATTTGGATATTTTTTGAAACACCTTAATAAAAAGATATACAAATGTTGGACAATTTTTGTCTCTATTTTCACCCGAAATTAAAGCAACTATACGAAGCTTAGAACGGTCCATGATGAAACATAATAGCCATTCCCAGTCTGTTATGTTTAACAATATATATTTAAATATATACATATGCATATATATATAAAACATAAACAGAGCATTTACTTAAATACTTGTATCTATAAAAAGAACGTTAAACATAAAAATGTCTTTAATAAATAAATTGTCGGACTTTGTCCATTTCTTAATATATATATATATATATATATATATATATATATATATATATATATATATATATATATATATATAATATGTGTGCTTCATATATATTACACACATATATATGTATATATATTACATATATTACATAGACATTATATAATATATATATATACATAAATTACTAAATGTGTATATATTATTATTACATTGTTTATATTATTATTATTATTATTATTATTATTATTATTATTATTATTATAAGATGAGTTTGAACTTTCTATTTTATTTCTTGATATTAATTCTCTCTCCCTCCTGGTACTGAACACTTTAATTACAATGTCTGTTGGTACTGAAAGCGTCATCTGCCCCAAATACACTGTTCAACCTATTTGGCGGGGGCGGAGAGGTATTGCAAAAAACAATTTTTCTTAATATTATATATATATATATATATATATATATATATATATATATAGTTCTAAAGAATTTAATTCAACATAAGGTTTGAAATAATATATGTGTGCGTGTGTGTGTGTGTATGTGAGTGTGTATCTTGAACATCCATTTAAATTTTAAAGTATTGTGTCGACAAATTTCCTTTTTTTATCATATAGCGAAATATTTTACAATATTTGTTATTGTGTAGGTATTTTCAATATTTTTTTTAAATGTTATAATTTATTTTTTATGCCGCTTATTAAAACATTAATTACAAGTTATCCGAATTTCTTATCTTCATTGATGTCAAAAATTCTTTGGTCTTATTTCTAGTGTTGGCTTAAATCTCCTCGTTAATCGTTGTAAGTTGTTAGAATTTGTTGGATTAAAGATTAGTGGAAAGTTTTATGTCTGACGAGTTTCTATTTCATCATATTTTTGGTCTTTTTGTTTTTATTCAAATATCCAGGTCATTTTTTTTTATTCTACGACTTAAGGTCGAACGAATGAGAAATACAGTAATGATTTCCGATAATATTCGAATTCAACTTCGAAATGCTTAGCAAAAAAATATGAGAGAAAAAGAGGTTTTGCGAATAAATTTGTTCATTGTCCAATAATTGATAGCCGTGGTGAAGGGAGCTCGTCTATCCTGACTGATTTCCAAAAGAGAACCAAACAAGGGTTAGAAAAAATAGATAAGTTCAATGAAGGAATTGATATCCAGAAAATATTAGACTAACCAATAGACATAAATTCTCAAATAAAAATTAACATTGATATTTCATATGTATTCATTTCTACAAAGTAATAGATAGCGGCTCGGATTAAGGAATCGAAGAGCTGAGTTCAAATTCTAGTCAAATCCATTAAATTGCTAATAATAATAATTACTTCGTGCTAAGGAAAGGTATGAATGGAAAATGTATGAATGCTTCTCTTCTTCAAAGCTATTGGTAAATAGCAGGACAGACCGGTTGGACGGCAACTCGTCTATCGTAGAAAGAAACGGCAACCTGCTACGGGAGAAGATCTGCCTCGAATCAAAAGATACATGATCGCCTAAGCGTGTGTCACGCATGGCTCATAACTGACTTAATTTAAACTGAGGTTAAATGGGGATAGAGTAACATTATGATACGTCAATCTTACAGGAGTGAAAATCATATCAGCTTCAAAAATAAGCATACAATTCTACTTTTGACTGATTTCAAATACCAATATATCTGTTGATTTTTTAAAAGAATGTTGATCACCCCAAACAACGCATTAAAACCACTAGGATATAAGGGGGTACTGGGTGTGGGGGTATTAGAAAATAAAAAAAATATTACTAAGGCATGAGAATAAAAGAACAGTAATCAGGACAGTAGATAGCGATTAAAATTGCATTTAAACTTTTGAAGATTAAAACAAGGAACCAAAAGAGAGTTCCACAAGCGAGAATTGCAAGAAAAGAAACTGTTAGCATAGAACTTATGATCACCCCATTGCCATCTCAACTGTAAATTGGTGAGACCTCATCAACAGTCTAGTACTGCGCTTAAATTCAAAAAGACTACTTACCTTAGCGAAGAGCTCATCCGAACAATTACCCTCAAAGTATTTATAGAAAAGGCACAGGGCGGCAAATTTCCGGCGGTGGGAACGTGACTGAAGCCGAGATCAGGGCCAATAATATTGATGATTCTTTGGATTTTATCTAGGATCTTTAGATATATACCAGGACTACTGGACCATATGTGGCAGCAATATTCTAGGCATGGACGAATGATAGACTTATAGATATGTAAGATAGATTCTGGAGAGTAAAATTGTCTGGCACGTCACAGTGAACCAACTTTCTTTAACAACACAGTGAACAAACTTTCCTAGCAGATTTGACATTGATTTGCACGGAACATGGTAAGAGAGAGAGAGAGAGAGAGAGAGAGAGACATGGAGAGAGAGAGAGAGTCAAAGAAAGAAAGAAAGAAAGAAAGAAAGAAAGAAAGAAAGAAAGAAAGAAAATAATTGACATCATGGCTTTGACGTGGACCCCACCGAAATTTATTATATGTAGAATTGTGCATAATAATGCCAGATATATAAAACTTATTGATTAGTATGTAACAAGGACATATAGCGAATTTTTGAAACTGTGGGTGTTACAGGAGCTCAAAAATAGGGATATTTAAGGATTATGTGTATATTTGTACGTAACAAGGGCATATAGGGATTCTTTGAAATTTGGGCTCAGAAACAAACCAATTTACGGATTATACGTAGATTAGTGCGTACTAAGCCACTTATGCAGCAACAGAAGCCATAATAGTTAGGAGAGCTGAAACACCAACCAATAAATATATTATCTTAGATTTGAATGTAAGAGTGGATTCAAATACCAAATATATATTTACTAAGATTTATATTTAAGAAGGACTCTTTTGATGCATATAGTGATTTTCCAAGCGTAGCTTAGATGTGGCACAAAGCCGAAAGTAGGGGGCACCCAGTGAGGATCGAACTCACTGCTCAGTCGTAATTGTTCAAGCGAGACAAGCTTGCTAACCATTACACCACGTCGAAGTGCCCCTGTGACGCTTATAGGGCTAGAGTCGCAAAACACGAAGTGCTGTTACGTTTTCTGCAGCAAATAGGTCTCACGGGGTAGAGTTGCTAGCCACACACACAAGCGGTTTTTAATTCAAAGTTATTCTCTTGAATTGGTTGCTCTAAAAGGCTAGAGAGACTAGTGTTCCCTGTAGCTGAAAGGAGAATACATACAGGGTGCAATGGATAAATTGTCGTCTAAATGACGCAAAAATCAAAATAACACTGACATCTGATTCTAACAGATATCTTACTTATTATAAAACGCAGATTGTGTGTGTGTGTGTGTGTGTGTGTGTGTGTGTGTGTGTGTGTGTGTGTGTGTGTGTGTATATATGGATCGGATTTCCTACATTTTTCAACCGATTTCAACAAAACTTCACAGGATTGCGTAAAATTACCTTGCGGTGGTTCTGACAGCGCCAAAAATTGGAAAAACACAATTGTTTTTGCACGAAGTCAATTTGAAAACACGATTAAGTCGCCAGAATGAAAGGGGGACAACTCATATTGAGTTATACTTATTATAAAACCCAGGTTGTTTATGTGTGTGTGTGTGTGTGTGTGTGTGTGTGTGTGTGTGTGTGTGTGTGTGTTCGTTTATATATGGGATTGGATTTCCTACATTTTTCAACCGAATTCAACAAAACTTCACTTGGGGGTGGGGTGGGGGGGTCAGGTAGTGTTTCTTATTGTCTTGCACACTTTTTTCTTTATTTTTACATTCAGAATGCTTTAAAAATTCCATTTACAAGACAATTGTTTATAATAAAATTCTATTCAATCGATAGACTCATAACGATTGAAAACAATGTTTTTGTTTGAGTTTGACCAATTCGTAAAAAAAAAAAAAAAAAAACTAATTCAGACATGCGTGTCCGTCAACCTTAAACAATAATCTTTGTCAATTTCATTTTTCAGTTTTTATGATGGTCGATATTTGATCTATCTCTTACTGTTACATTCCCGGGCAACGCCGGGTTCTACTGCTAGTATTTACTAAAATTACAGAAAATATCTTGAAATAATAAAGAGTAAGTTTATTCAATAAAATCGCCATTGGCTTCAACCACGGCCTCCAGACCACTTCGGAATTTCTTACAACTCTTCTGGACGGTCTCCTTGTTTAAATTGATTGATGCTGCCATAATCTTTGCCTTCAGTTCATCTTTGGTGTTACAAGAAGGTTTGTTGGTCTCTCGCCTATCTGCGCCCCACACATCAATGTGGTTGCAGTCTGGGGAGTTATGTGGCCAGATGTAAGGGGGTGATGTAGTCACAGAAATTGTCTGACAGCCATGACTAGGTTCCCCTGCTTGTGCGGCATGGTGCAGAGTCCTATTGCGAGCCAACGGGTCTCCCAGAAGCTACCCTCTTGATCCAGTTCTGCACTACCTCCTCAAGCCACTTGATGTACGTTTCAGTGTTGAGTCTGGTGCTTTATGGAAAGATGAATGGAGCCAAACGTCGCCATCACTAGTGATCATTTCAAACCCATTCGTAATCATCATTAGACTCAGCCAACTCTTTCTCAATCCTCCGTACTGCCCTCAGACACCCGAACACTCAGAAATGTTCATATTTGTGCTTCTGACTCGAATGCCAAGTAGTATAGCATAGTATTTCTGGTGGAGTGAATTACGTCATTGTGCTCTTTTTCTCACAGATGGTGCCCAACTCATCTTAATATACTGTGTAGTCGACAAAATAAAAAAAAATGAAGAACGCGCATGCACGGAACTAAAAGAATATAAAATGACGACAATTTACCAATCGCACCCTGTAGATTTATATATTTCATACCTTTTGCGCGGCTGGAACTCGACACCCCCCCCTTTTTATTCCGGACCAATAACCACTCTGCTATTCACAGATCCAAGAAGCACACATAGACAGCATTTTAAAATCAAGGCACTTAATTTGACTCAAGCACCAAACCTTTTCCTCGGTATGACGATAAACTACATCCGGCAGCAAGGCCTCTTATTGAGAGGCTTTGTGAAACATGGTACTACTTCATAATTGCTGTTCCCAGGTCCACCTTGACCCGGGGTGGTAGCACCTGTTAGGGTCCTAGCTATGGGAAAATAGTGAACCCCTCCAAACTGGCGGCAAAAATATTATGAAAGTATAAAAATATATTTTTGTAGTAAGAATACCAGAAATACATTATTGAAAAAAATTTGCCATGACGCCCAAGAAAATTAAATTTCGGCATTAAATGACCCATAAGGAGTTGATGTGCCGCTATACAAACCAAACGTTTTATAGATTTTTACTAAACAAAACCATAGAAAACATCTGTAATACTGGTATTTACTTGACCTCAAATATCAACCTATTTATTGACCGATCATAGCACATAGCAAAGCCAAAGAGATAGATTTGGAAATCCTGATTTATCTGGCCTTAGGCAGCAAACAATTTATTAATGAAACATAAATTAAAAGTAACCAAATATAGATCATCAATAGCTAAGAACAATGCGTTACAGCGGTGTGATTCTATGCTATTGAGGCCTGCCGTATGTGCGATGACGTAACGTTTATCGGCGTAGGAAACGAATTTGGAGAGCCAACTTTATACTCTTGCCTTGTTCGTGGCGTTCGCTTTCGCGTTACAGAATCTCTTCTGCTTATCCCCAAGATATGTGTTAAATAAAAAAAATAAAAAAAAAAACAGTTGGTGGCGGCCATTTCAATTGTAAACAATGACGGGTGTACAGTATATAAAGTACGATACATTAGCGCGTGCGTGTGAAAGTAGCTGTGAGAAATCTATTATTTTTGTAATTTTGATTAATATATCTATATTAAGTATATATTTATGCCATATAAACATGTTTATAGAATGTACATTATGATCATAACTAATGGTAGTTACTATAGTGGTTTTATAACCCCAAAAATAATCCCTTCCCATCTACGGACAATCGTTTAACGGATCACCAATTCCACCCTATTACTCCGTTGATGAGAGGTTTATCTGTATTCATATCTATCAATCTCATTCTCCTATCTATCTATCACGCACTCTTCATTACTATCTATCTCATTCTGTTGATATCTATATATCTATCACACTTTCTTTATTTCCATCTATCTATCTATCTATCTATCTATCTATCTATCTATCTATCACTCTCTTCATTTCTATCTATCTATTTATCTCATTCTGCTGATATCTATTTATCTATTTATATCTTTCTATTTATCTATCTATTTTTTATCTGTTGGAAGTGGCTACCACAGTTTGGTTACACTGAGATTATATGGCCGGCCACAAGCAAGCTGCGCTATTTAAACGAACTTTTATTGGTACCAAAAGTGACCAAATGTATGCGCAAGAAAATTTTCCCGTACCACTGCACCATCGCCATCACCATAAACCGTTGATATAAAGCCACAGTAAATTCATATTTTTATGTTGTTAACGTCAAATGCTGGTCTTATTATCCAAACAGACCAGCTAAAATCGGTCTGGACATTTATAACTAGTAAACGCCCTCGAAATATATATATATATATATATAATACACGAATATCTTAGCCTAAACTGACGGAAAGATATTTTGTAAAATGAGTTTAAGTTTGGTAAATTGTGACAGTCATGAGAAACCAAGTTAGGATTGAACTCAATTCACCAATGACAGATCTGCGCTACTAAGTGTTGCTCTATGTTAGGCGCCTGAGATAATTACTAAATTTTGTTTTCTACTCAGAGTCGAACTAATGACACAAGAAAAAGATCAATCAATTGCCTCACACCCGACCCATTAGATTTCTTCTACCTTAGACAGATTTATAATGGCGCAGCATCCACTAAGGACTGGATATTTATAACTAGTGAACGCCCTCGAAATTAACTTGCTAATCTTTGGCGCCATCAGAGGAATTTGATATTTCGGTAGAATTGTTTCCGCCATAGCTTCGAATATTTTCTAATTATCTATTGCTGTACGTAATTAATTCTTTAATTAATTGAGTAATATTAATTGAAGTTGGATGTTGAAAACTTGACGGTTACAAGCACTTCCTAAATTCTGACCAAACATTTGTCAGCTCTACTAGCGAATGCTCACACAAATACTAAATAGCCATCATAAATAAATATTTTATAAATAGAACATCTTATATATAAAGTATAGTGTATCTGCGTGTGTTTGTGCGTGTGTGTTTTCAAGCAACTCCCCCGCTCCCACTGGTCCGATTTCAATGATTCATAGCTCATTCAAAAGCCCTAGAAAATTTAGACACAGGAAACGATTTTCGTTGAGCTCAGATTCAAGGTTACCAGATTATGCGAGGTTAAAAATATATATTAATATGTTATACAAGCCATTATCATTGCTTTCATCGGTCAAGACGAGTAAATCTTACTTTCCTTTTGTATCCAACATTGCGGCTAGCTTAAAATTTTAAGCTAGCTTAAAAGCCGACCTATCGAACGGCATTTAAACTAACACCTGTGAAGGACTCTTACTTTTGCCATCATCACAATAGCTAGGGAGGAGTAGATTCGATAGGCATCAATAAACTACAGAAGAAGTCAAAATTGATTGTTGCAATTAAGTATTGAATTAATGTTTAAGCTTACCATTTAAAAGTTCAACGATAATTCTTTTATTTCAAGAGTGACAGAACAGGGGACAATTTATAAAATAAAAGTAATATCTTGCAAAGATAGGAAAGTAGAATTAGCTCAATATCTGTGTTATATATTATCTACTTCTAGTCTATACCACTCTTGAGGTTTAACTAATTTTCATATTGATTTTAAAAAGTTTATTTCATTATTTACAGTATTCGGACTATTGTCCTCATCTTTGTCGCAATATAGTCCGAATAATGTAAATAATGTACATAATACCTCATCTCAGAAATATAGACAAGTTTATTTCATTAATTAACTTTACTTCATTACTATTATTTTATTTGAGAATTGTTTGGATTTTCATATCAAAAATAGTTCTGTTTAGGAATATCGTCTTTAGCGCAGAAAAGTGTTTGAAATTTACATTTTATTTGACCTTCAACAAGTTGGCATCTATTTGTAAAACTTTCCTTAAATATAACAAGACAATTTATGAATGAAAGATTTCGAGTAGTGAATATATCTTACTTTGCGAAGTCTGCTACTATTTAATATACTCTACACACATAAAATGTTATAATGAACGCGATAATATTAAAACAATATAAATTAGCATTAATTTGCTTAAACGCATCGGCGAGGCATTCAATTAAGTATAAAAACAATATTACAAATAATAAGAACATAAAAACACACTTACATTATTCTGCTGGGATTAAATAGACAATGAGTTGCATTTTCATTGGTTGAACAAAGCCAGCGCCTTTCGGAGCTTCGGTCAAGATGACTTGTGACTTCATGCTAGCTAATCATCGACTGTTTCCGAAAAGATTTGTCTACCCACTTTCATTTACAAAGTTTGGGCCAACACGTAGTATATTTGTCATTGATTCTACAAAACGATATTATCAATGTCATGAGGATTCGAACCTGCGTTTCATGGTCGAAACGTCATCCTGGGTAAGACGTTAAACTACATCCGCGTCCTGGGTAAGACGATAAACTACATCCAGCAGCAATGCCTCTGATCAGAAGGTTTTGAGGAGCGTGGAACCACCTCTTAATTGCTGGTATTCCCAGGTCCACCCTGACCCGGGATGATAGCACCTGTTAGGATCCAAGCTATGAGCAAATAGTTAACTATTACCAGTAATACTTTTTTGAAAAAAATATTACGAGCAATACGATTTTGAAGGAAAAATATTAACAGAAACTGAATTTTGACAAAACAAAATATTACCAGCAATAAAAAAATGCTGTCGGCATTAAATAACGCATTGAGGTTGATATGACGTAAAACAAAATAAACCAAACCAATCTAAAGCAAAATATACATATTCTATTCATACGAATCTATCCTAAAAATGTTGTCGACATTAAATAACCCATTGAGGTTGATATGCTGTAAAACAAAATAAACCAAACCAAACCAATCATGGTCGAAACGCGAAGGCGCTAACCTCTTGTATATTTTCGGTTCCGCGTCTCGTATACACGGTTTTGTCGTTGATTTGAAATTTTTCATGCAACAAAAACAGACTATAATTATTGTTTCGTCCATGTATTGGTTGATATATTGGAATGTAATTGTCATCTTTGATAATATATATATATATATATATATAGAGAGAGAGAGAGAAAGTGAGAGAGAGAGAGAGAGAGATAGTGCTGTAACTGAGTTATGAAAAACAATTGTAGAAAACCGGAATTGGTTTAACAAGTTAATTACCTTTCGGCACAGGGAAACAATGTAGAATAGAAACTAGGGAAGAGAATATTTAGACGTGAAGGATTGTTTTCAGCAAAGGCTGTTACTGCTACTGCTTCTCCTATTACTCCTCTTGATGTAGGAGTATATTTATGTCTTTCGTCCGACGGCCGAGTCCAAACTTGTAAGGAAATATTCTCCCTCACAACATACATTTTCTTTACAACTATTGGAAGTGTTCGTTCGTCACTGTTGTTTTGTTTGTTTTATCTTTAATGTCGTATCGCTTCAGGACATAGAATATAATGACTTACCACAAATTTCTTTTCCTTGTTATCCACGAATTCTCTGTTATCTTTTCCATTCTTTTAATTCAGAGTTGTACAAGTCTCGACAGCCCAGTCTGCCCTCGCATTTTACTCTTATCTGCACAGGAGAAAAAAAAATCAGGTTCATTCCTCTTCAAAGATTAATAACGCAAAAGTAAACAACAATCATACTTCTTTTTCTTCTTCTGTGCGCTGTGCCCCTTCAGAACCTGGGCGATCATAGCTTTCCACAGCTTCCTTAGTAGCATTTCTCCCATTACCAGGCCTTTCACCACCCGTTAACCCTAACCCATTCATACAGGGTATTTACACTGTCTCATCACTAAGACGAGAAGCGACACAAAGTCGGTTTTTAAGGTGGGGAGCCCGAGCGCATACATCCGGGCAAAGAAGAAAAATTCTCCGAGTCCACGAAACCGTCGGTTGCGCTGGCCTCGATACGAGCACCGATCCCTCTCTCTGATGCAATGAGGGGGAGCGGCCTCGGGCAGCTGTTCCCCACGGCTGGGCACCTCTCATTATAATTTTCCTCAGTTGCCCAAAGACAGAAACGCAAGATAATTGTTGAAACTTGACTAATGCATGGAATAATAATGCAACACAAAATGTACTTAGAACAAAATGTATTGAAACAAGAAAGTGTACACAATATTTACATATAGTCTTTTGTATATTCCTGGTAAGACCGTTCCTGGAGAATGTGTTGACTGAGTCGCAGTCGGGCAAAGTCTCTGGTTGAATCTCTTGATTCCTTCCTCTCTTCCGGGTACCAACCATATTTATATGGTCGGTACTCCACTATGCAAATTAGGTGGATCCTACCACAACAATAATAAATAATGTATTACAAACTACTCGAGTGCAGTTTACACACTATCCATTCACACAGTATCGTCATGTAAGTGGCCTGCTGACTTCCCTTACCTCTCTTGCCGTTTATATGACCTGTGAAGGTTACATTTTCCAAGACATTTCAGCTACCTTTTACTGATTCTTGGCATATGTTCTTCTTGATATTATTCTCTTTAACACTTACTCGCTCCGTCCATGGAATGGTCAGTATTTTGTAGAATCACTAACTCTTTTTCTTCATCTGTGTGGAGATTGCGCAGCATTCATTGCTATACAAGACGATTGATATCATAGCAAATCAGCAGCCATCTTGACTAGAATTATTTTGCAACACGCGTCAGTATTTAGTATTGTTGAATTTATCACTAACATTTTTTGTCGAGATTTTTGTTTTAATCTATATATAAAATGTTGTGACTTCCGTTAGTCTGTCCCACCGTCTAAAATAGCCGTATATTGACCGATCGAAACGAAATTTTGGGGAGAAACACAAACACGTAAGGGAGGTTCAAAGTACAGTCGGTTTCACAAGGGTGTGTAGCTTAGTACAATAAATTTACATTAATTTTTGAAAAATTAAAAGTTTTATTATTTAACATAGAAAATACTCCCATTATTTTATAAACAATTTAGTGTTTAAAACAACAAATAATGATTTAATAAAAATGCAATATTGTTTTGTTTTTTTTTCATCTTTTCTTTGAGTTTTTATATATACAAGTATCCAGTTTCCTGTCCGACCTGCATTTGCGAGAACTATAAGCAAACCATAAAGCAAAATGATTTAAAAATTTGGCTCAAAAAAGAAATATTTTAATATATATTTTAAGAATTTGGCTCAAGAAAGAAATATTTACGCTGTATGCTGCATGCTCAAGAGTTAGAAATCTTAAGAATTTATTCTTCACTGTTAAAAAGTAAAAAAAAAAAAATGTTCTAAAAATCTTTTTCATCGTGAAGTTCTATAAAACTAAATTAAATTAACACCACGCAGTGTAAGCTTATTCAAATTTCATCGATTGGTTGGCTAACTTCAACGAAACGAAGAGTTTGTAAGCCTCGACAAAAATGTTAGCGATAACTTCAGCAATACTAAATTCAGTGAGGATTTCAAGACGCGTTAGCATGTTACAAATAATTCTAGTAGGAAAAAATTCCCAAACTTCTTTGTAACTTTCTTTTGCGGTAGGGCATGTGTGACTCTAAAGTAAGCTGCCCGCCACTGCACACAATATCTTAATGAAGTTTCATCGCCCTGGCAAGTAGGATAAAATATCGCACCTTGTGATCTATTGACCCATTCTTTTCCACTTGAACCAATGCTGCAAGTATCTCCTCAGCAATAAAGAAACGCCAACATCTTGCTTGACCTCATCCAAAACTTGATTATTGTTCTTGGCTAGTTTAAGTCGATTTGTTCTTGCTAGTCACGCTAGGTTGATTTCGCTTAACAAGATGTTCCACAGTTCTGAAGCACAAATCGATCGGGCAACGCGAAAAGATGGCTTGTTACGAAGTCTTCTGAGATGGATTCCAGAAATTTCTGACCCTGAGCACGAATTGGTCGCTGATTCAATAACCCCAAGATTTTGGTGTTTAGTCATGCCATAATAGAGAAGGAAAATAAATTAAAATAAACAAACAAATGAAAATTCAATATTTCCGTATTCTACGTAAACTGCCGGAGAACTCCGACCATTCCCGGAGAGAAATATAAATCAAATTAATGCCATAAAAAAGAAATAGGCGAATTTTTTCCCACGTTAGAAGTTTTCCTTGTAATATTCGGTTTGCAAAGCGGAAAATTCTCGTTTATTTTACAATTAAGCTTTAAAAAGAATTAAAATTTGAAACTTTCTGAATTGTAAAATATCATGAGGCTATAGAAACTGGCGGATAATTACTTTCCATGGGAACATCGTAACACCGCAAAGCCGCAAATATATATATATATATATATATATATATATATATATATATATATATATATATATATATATATATATATTAACTGGTTTAAAATTTTTTTTTTTCGCTACACATATTTCAATCTAGTTAATTTATAATATTAATGCTCTGTAAATTTACATTGAGCATTATTTTGTAAAAATAAAAAGAACACCGGATTATATATCTTACTTTTTCTTTATTTATATATATATATATATATATATATATATATATATATATATATATATATATATAGAGAGAGAGAGAGAGAGAGCGAGAGAGAGAGAGAGAGAGAGATATGAAGTAAGAATTGAACTCAGCAGAGTATTTGCACCCTAGCTTGTAAACTGTTGCACTACAGCAGGACTCAACAAATTATTCAGAACTGTGTCAAACTTGTATTGTTTTCACAGGTGTGGCATGAAATAAAAAAAGTTAAGCTCTTATCGATTTATTTAATGTCGAGTTCTTGTTTGGAGCGCTCAGTGAGGGTCAAACTAACTGTCCAGTAACTTCGTTAGCCATGACCTCACACCTTAAAGTAAAACAAAGTATATATAATAAACAATAAAAATACGTAAAGAGCCAGAACTTATCTACTTAGATTTCACCTACAGGATCATCAGGATAATTCTGAGAGTCAGAATTATCCTACATGATCTGGTAGGTAAATCCTAGGTAGATACGTTCTGTCTCTTTGGGTATTTGAATTTTCCTTTACTTAGTATATTGAGCATTTTTTCGTTCAACTTAATTACTCTGACTCTGTTTTTTTGTCTTTACTTTTTGGCTAGATATTGCAGTGCTGCTTGATTATTTTTAAGCAGTACGGATGTTTTTAATCTTTTTTTAGTGAATTTCTTTCCCAAATATCAATTTGTCTAATATTTTTCATTTAAAAATTGTATTATACAAATCTTTTTCACACCGCCACAGTTACAGTTAAAATAAAATAAAATATAATGAACTATATCTATCTATCTATATATATATATATATATATATATATATATATATATATGTGAAGAAATATAGTTTTAAGGTGTGTTATGATTATAGGATAAAGTGCTCAATATCAGAGATAGAGCGTATGTAAATATAAATATAAAAGTGAACATTGAAGTCAACACTCAAAGGCGACAGGTAGTTTCATGCTAGGCGCAATCGTCGGCCTGACGATTGCATCTAGCATGAAACAACAAATACCTTGCTTGATTCTAGAGACTCACCAGTCATTTAACATCACCCGATGAGAAACATTTGTAGTTTTGAGACATAACTGTAATTGTGATACGAGTTTTACCATGTTTTTGATTTAATATCCTAAAATAAATAATATGTATATATAAATATATATATATATATATTACACATGTAAAAATATATAGAAAGAATTTGAAAATACAACTAGAGTCTTTAAGAATTTTTATAACTTTAATTTTACCCGTTTCACTTTTCTATAATTTTCAAAAATTAAGTATTCTTATTCAACTTTTCTTTCGCATATATATATATATATATATATATATATATATATATATATGTGTGTGTGTGTGTGTGTGTGTGTGTGTGTGTGTGTGTGTGTGTGTGTTATGACAGGTTTCTTTAAATAATTTAGACATGTACTGTTTACTTATTCTCGATAGGATCCTTTCATATTCGTGGATAAGCTTTTTTCTTCGATTATTAAAAGACGAGACGAAATCACCGTGTTGGTACTTTCGACATAGCATAATGTCATCATCAGGATATTGTTAATTATACCGTAAGTATTTAGTGTTCATGGTTAACCTCAACAATTTTTGTTCTTCACAACCATAATGTCGAATGTACTCGGAAATAAGTACAATATGAGCCAATCCTCTTCAGCCGCGGCACAACATTGCTACAAACGGAACTGCTCAGTCAATAAAATCCTAATATTTCCTTATAAGGAAACGGCTAATATTACTATTACCATTAGAGATGAGGAGAACAGATACTACATTTTGATCCCAGCCTGATGGCCAGGGAGAGAAGAAAAACGTAACTCAAGTAGGATTGGCTGCTCAGTCAAATAATGCTGAATGCTGAAACGGCTAATATTACCATTAACATTAGACATGCAGTGAACAGACACTACACTTTGATCCCAGCCTGTTTGTCTCAGGGAATGAAGAAAAACGTAGCTAGTTGGCTGCTCGTGGAATGAATGCCGATTTTTTCTGTTGTGTCGTATATAGGAAGGGTTGACACACATATAGAAAATTAGTAGTTCACTCCGGAGAATAATATGGTACACGGTTGAGAACACAGACTAATGTAATAAATAATTAATCGTTAACTCCCCAGTATTTACCCGAGACCTCCCCACAAGGCGGGATGTGGCACAAGGCCGATTTTTAATGCGGGGCTTTCCGAGCGCATGCGCTAATGTAAAAATTCCCCGTAGACCCCGCATGCGCGGGTCGTTCAGCTGTATACCTCCCCAGAAAAGAAATCTGCCCGTAGGCATAGCCTCGTCTGGGTCTTCTCCGCCGGAAGGCAGAGAGTCGACAAGCAGTCAACCGTAATCGGTAACTCCTCGATATTTATTATACAAATGTACAAATAAGCCACATGGGCAAATTTAAGGTGGGGGAAGCTGGTTTTCATTTGCCTTATCGCTAACGTAGCTAACATCACTTACTGACCCAATCGTCCGTATATTGTTCCTTTCACCAAAACGTCTCATCCACACAACACTGCCATACACATACACTATACTGCCACATTTACTATAAGAATTTCTACGTAATCCCATATGTACATTTTTTGTGGAGGGCTGGGTTGATGAAAATCTAAAAATATATATCCCTAATGTTCATGATGAAATAACTATCAACACAACAAACAAAACTAGTGTTAGTAACAGGCACCCTCACAGTCTAGTCATGGTAGCGTTAACAGTTAGTTGGACGAAAAAATACTACGGAATTAACCCTAGAGCACTGACCATCAATTAAAGTTACACCACTACTAACCATGGGTATATCATACTCGATTTTAAAATTATCAAAAAAAAAAATAATAATAATATTAAAAATTAATCTTTATTTGAAATATTTTACATGCAGGCACTTCAAATTTTGTACTTTGAGTTAAGATTAATAGGAAGAGAAAAAACATTATTTAGGTAAGAAAATCAGGTACTGAAAATTGTAATTAAAAATAGAAAAATCTGCGCTGGGTACTATATACCCATGGTTAGTGTTCTAGGGTTAATAAAATGATTTCCATGCATCCATTTTACAATGATTCACACTGGCACTGTCACCTTCAGGCACTATAACAATTACGAAAACTCACACGAAAATGAAAACCATCCCACAGTTTAAGCAGATTCCTGTCACCTAAATGGGGAGGGGAAGGGGAATATACCAAAAGAAAAAGAAGAATTAGGGGAAAAATAAATGGGTAGATGACCATCTATACCCTAGCTAAGTTAAATCCAGCAAATTGAACAAAAAGAAAAACGACTTACACTTATCTAACACTAAATGTTAAATGTTTATTCCAGGTGACTAATATCCTTATTCCTGTCACCAAACGCGAAACACTTAACCACCTTTCGCCGAATTTTAAAGAGAGTCACCTCCTTTCCGCTCTAATTTTGACTTTAAGCCGGTGCTTAAAGAACAAAATTAGTTGAGAAGAGGAAAGTTTCTCGCCTCCATAAAACAACTTCTGTCGCGTGGTCCAAATTGTTTATTAACCGGAAATACTTAACAGTGGACAAAATGATATAACTTTTTTTTTTTGTGTATATTAATTTTTAAAAAAATACAAAATAAATTTAATTACAAAACAAAAAAGATATACTTTATGAATACTAAAGTATTTGTTGCATATAAATATTGACTTTACTAATATTTTGAAAGATCCAGTAGAGTGTCTAACTCGTGGGTATTAATATTTAACGTTGTTTTATTGAACGGAGTATGTACTGCGCTGTATTCTATATTCATAGACTTGGTGAACATGGTCAACACAAATCACGACTCGCATAATGCCAAGGAAACACAATGCTCATTCTTCTTCAGCAGCGGCACAATATTGCTAGAAACGGAACTAGCCCCGAGGAAAAAGAACTCTCAGCCCCAAATGCGAACCATGTAACCTTCAAGCAGTTCACACAACGGCCGTACAGTGGAATTACCGCAACCCACGCACTTTCGTGTAACTGCCAGCCCAGCTGCACAGAGGTTTTTGATGACCCAGAGGGCATTCCTCAACACCAGCCATGTAAATGATATCTCGTCGTTATTGAGACACCACCACCCGGACACCAAAGGCCACAGAGAGCTAAACTTATCCTTCGTCAACCGGAGTTTATCCCTTAGATTATCTAATGCCCCCCCCCGCACTAACGCACGATATAATGTCTTAGAGGACAACAGTCGTGTCTCGAAAGGGCATTCCTTAATCCGTGTGAAGTCTTTCAGAGCGAGTCGATACTCGCGATAGGAGGAACCCTCAGCCCGAGGTGTAGTACGGGCCTCCTCCTCGCCATCATGCACACTTCTCAATGCCGGAAATGCTTTCTTACTGTCTTCCTTCCTGATTTCTCATCTTGCTAACATATTCGACCTAGAAGCCGCAATGTCTATTGACGGATCTCAACATCGGTCATTCCTAGACCGCTCTCAGACGGGTGAAAGCAACATACCGACCGACGCACGTTAGGAGCCGTGTCACCCAACAAGAGAAGGAAACAAGACTCGAACCAATAAAATTAGCTAGATGCACGAGAGTGGAAGTAGCGAGAGCCGGTCAAGAAGGATGGGGTAAATGTGCGAAGCACAAACTTCCGCCTTTCCCTTTAAGGAAATCCTCTTCCTCTGCAGCCTCAGCCTTTTCTCGGACCTCCAACCAAATCTTCTCCCACTGCAAAAACCTGCATAAGAGAGAGTGCTGTTTAAATAGTCTTAGACCAGATCATCTTTTGGGGGTGTTCAGCTACTCCACAACAGTTTCCTTAATATTGCCAGTAATAGTCTAAGAATTTCTTGAATATATTCAATGATACGTAGTTCTTATTAATTTTAATTAATATTTCCTTCATTTGTCTGAATGCGCCGACTATATCTCCTGCAGATGGGTAGGACTCTGCTAAATGCCCACCTACTGCCTGAATATTTGTACACCCAAATATCGACGAAAATTGTCTATTTGTAAACTAAAGTAGAAACCCGACAAATGTCTACCTATAATCATAAATATAAACATAATTAATATCCGCGTATAGACTAATGTTTATAAACCCGACAAATATCTATCTATTGAAATAAGGGTAAACACGGTCAGAACCTAACTATTGACACTGGTATAAATTTGACTCAAGTATAATCTCGACTAATGTCTGTCTATAACCTCAAGTAAAAACTCAACTAATGTTTAACTATAGATTGAAGTATAAACTCTACCAATATCTGCAAACAGACCAATGTATAAACTCGACTAATATCATTTTTAAAGATTAAATTATATATGTAGGCAATGTCTCTCCGTACATCCAAATATAAACATGGCCAATATTTACCCCTAAATGCATGTATAAATTCAATTAATATTTATCTAATAGACTTATGTATAAAGCTGACCAATATTTGCCTGTACACAAAACTATGAACCTGACCATTGCCTACCTGTAGAAACAAGTATAAACCTAACTAGTGATTATAGATAGTATAGTAATAGAGGATAGTCTAGAAATGGCAATCAATGAGACACACGCTGCCTCCCATATACGCGTTTCCTCTATGGTAACGGGGTCTACTTAATTCAATAATGGGACGAAGAGGTAACGAATTAAACTCGATATAGCGCCGCTCGATTATATATTCCGTGGTGGAACTCGTCCGAGTTTCTTTTTAACCATAGGACTGTGCCTCCACGAGCTACGGCTACTCTCCCCAAGCCGTTCAGTCCAGAGCATTAGAAGACGGTTCATGCAAGGATATACAAGTTATAGAAATAATTAGGAGGATCTGAAATGAGCAAACACTGGCGATCTTGGTTCAAACTCAAGTGTCAGCAGCGACACTTTATTCCTATATAACACCTCCCCTTTGAGATGACTTCCTCCGGAGTCTATATTTCTTCAGCTTCGGTTCAATATTCAAATATTCCGTTGCTATTCTTTTTCTTTTACTGTACCTCTTTGGTTCACTAATTTCTGGTGGTGTGGGTACATCAAACATGTCATACAATATTTCTATCGGTACACCTCTTTTCGTGGACTTACTAAATCAGTGAAACTCCGTTTTAACTGATAAGTGTATCGCTTATGTTTCAACCTTTGTCCCTCTACCAGGTATGTCAATTTTCCTATCCCTTTTTTTTTTTAACGCCATCTTCCCAGAATTCTTTTCCAGGTTGGTACATTTAAAAAAAAACAAAAAAACTCTTTATCAGCAGATTTAAAATATTTATTTATATTATTTTGATTCCTTGATGTTCTCGTCTTCCGTTCTGGTAGTAATGTGTTAAATACAGACTTAATCTTCCTGGTGAACATCAACTCTGCAGCCGACATTCCAGACACGGTGTTCGGGTTTGGTGTCATTCTGTAAACACTCAAAAATTGTAGCATTTCTTCACCTGACTCCTCTCCCTCCGACTTTTTTAATGCCCTTTTAAACGTATCGGCAAATTGTTCCTCTTGTCCGTTTGATTTTGGGTGATAAGGCGGGGGATTGTAGTAAAACTTAAATTCACTAGACGCGAATTGAGTCCCGTTATCCGAAACGACAGAGTCAGAAACACCGAACCTTGCAAAAATCTCGTGTAGGAAATTTACCGTTACCGCGAAAGTCGGTCTTCTACATTTTAATATTTCTGACCATTTAGTGTAACTATCGACTACCACTAGATAGCATGCTCTGGGTAACGGTCCTACGAAGTCTATATGTATTCTGGACCCTGGCATATCGGTTTTCAGCCAAGGTTGAATTTTGATAGGCGGTAACTTTCCTGCCAGAACACAACCTCTGCATGATTCCAATAAATTTTCGATATCTGGGTTCATGTTTTGCCTGTGAGTATAACACCTCATTAAGGATTTCATTCTAGAAATTCCTGGATGTCCTATGTGAAATTCCTTTAGCATACGTTTTTGCAACGATACTGGTATCACAATTATTTCTGCGTACATCATTACATAATGAAAACGCATTATTTCCAGTAATATTTTTCCTTTAAATCGTAATTGCGTCTTCCCTTTCATTATAAAGCCCACTTTTATCGACTTAATTCTTATTTTCTCCAATGTTATGGGCTATTCTCTTACAGTATTTCATAATACATTATTAATTTCATTTTCGGCCCTTATCGCCACAATTACTGTGTCTTCAAGTGGTTCGCAGAATTTCAGTATTAGTCTAGACAATCCGTCTGCATGACTTAATTTTTGGATGGTAGAAACTCCATTTTATAATTATAATTCAATAGGATAGTTCCCCAGCGCTGCAGTCTATTTGCTGTATGTATGGAAACAACCTTTTTGATCCATATATGGACAATAATGGACGATGGTCTGTCTGTAGTATGAATTCTCTACCATGCATGAATTTGCGAAACATTTTTTATAGCAAATATGATTGCCAATGTTTTATTTTCAATCCGGGTGTAGCTTTTTTCAGCTGCAATTAATGATCTTGAAGCATGAGCTATTGGTTTAGTTCTTCCGTTCGCGTATTTTTGTAGTATCACTTCTCCGATAACCGAATCACTTGCATCTGTTGCAACCACAATCTTTAATTTAGGGTCAAAATGTGCTAGTGACAAATTTGATGTTAAGGCTTTCTTGATCTCATCAAAAGCACTTTGACATTTATCTGTTCAATAACATTTCACGTCTTTCTTCAGCAGGTTATTCAAGGGTGCTCTTAATTCGCGCATGTTAGGTATATATATATATATATATATATATATATATATATATATATATATATGTGTGTGTGTTAGTAATTAGCAAACTCTAAAAATGCTTGTAACATTGTTACATTTGTTGGAGCGGGCATGTCCTTTTATTGCGCTCGCCCTTGAAGAATCTGGCCGTCTACCGTTTTCATCGATAATTTGTCCTAGCTATTTAAGTCTGGACATAAACAATTCGTATTTTCCTTCACTGATATTAAAACCATATTCCTTAATTCTCTCAGATACTTTTTTTTACATCTTCCGTATGTTTCTTTCGGGTTATATTTTTAATAAGTACGTCATCCAAATATGCTTGAGCACAATCCAAACCATTCCACTATCCATTCCCATAGATAAATGGCTCGCTGCCCTCAGTATGCCTCGTGAGGGTTAAGGTTTCCAAGCCTTGCTTCCTCATTATGTGTCCAAGGAACTTTAACCATCTTTTCCTGTTGTTTAGTTATCCTACTATGAGTAAGTTGTGTCTTTTTCTTTCAGATTATAAGAATATTATTCATAATATAGACAGGATTTTACCCCTATGTTTATCCCAAGCAAAGAACACATTAGGAATGTTTCATGAGTTTCATAAACGTATCAACGCATATGAGCATCAAAATCCGTACGTCAAAAGTGAAAGAATTTGCGGTAGGTGGTTTTCCATTTCAAAATTGAGAAATTTAGTCTATAGGACGATCCAAAGGAGTTTCGTCCAAAAATTCCTTGATTCAGATATTTTGGAATCCTGCTGCTACAACTAGGGGACTCAGTGAGAAATTTAACCCTAGAACACTAACCATCAATTAAAGTTACACCACTATTAAACATGGGTATATCATACACAATTTTGAAAATATCAACAAAGAATATTAAATATAAATTTGAAATATTTTATATGCAGGCACTTCAAATTTTGTACTTTGAGTTAACATTAATAGGAACTGAAAAACATTATTTAGGTATAAATGGCACCTTTACTATAATGTTAAGCACTATCGTTAGTTGATTATTTGAGGAAACAGATCCGCTCAGCAACCGCGTGGGAAACTTCATCCCCAAAAGATTATGTTGAATTTTTGGTGGGATATTCAAGGAATCGCCCATTATGAACTGTTAAACAATAATCAAGCAAAGAGCACTGATCTCTACTGCCAACAACTTCATCGTTTGAAAGCAGCTTTGGACGGAAAATGTCCATCCTTTGTCAAAAGAAAGAGAGTAAGCATCCATTACAATAATGACTGTCCTCGAGTGAGGACAGTCATTATTGTAATGGACGCTTACTCTCTTTTTTTTGCACGATTGACTAAAGATTTCTTAGAGGAACTTGGATGAGAAAATTTTTTTTCATATTTCATCTTATCCTGATCTGGCTCCTTCTGATTATTCCTTGTTTAGGTTTTATTATATCATATTCTATTTAGTGCTGACTATATCTTTTTTATTTTATTAGAGGTTTGATTTGATCTTTTCACGGCTTATCAACATTTCGTTGGTTATTTAAGGCCGAAACAAATTACAAATTGTAGGAGGTCGCTTAAAGTACCCGGTGTTCCCAAGCAGTCATTCCACTAGGTACTGACCGGTGCCGACGTTGCTTAACTTCGGTGATCGAACAAGAACCGGCGTGTTAGAAGTGGTGTTGATCATGTTTAAATCAAGAGCATATTAGTTGTTTTCGATGGTAACTGATGTGGAGTTGGTGGGTAGAATGATGTGCTTAATTTTCTCAGGGTTCTTTGTTTGGTTAGGTTTGTTTTGTTTTATGGCATATCGACCACAATGAGTTATTTAATAGCGACAAGATTTTTATTACTGGTAATTTTGAAGGACCCACAAGCCGCTCTAATGTTCGTATATTTGTCTTAGTTTTAGCTGAAAATAAAGACAAAAATTGTCTAACATTTGGATATTTTTATAAATTTGATCCTTGATCTAAGCTTTCGACTCACATAAGCCATTTTCAGAGTCGTTATACGTACATTTTGATGAAGATATTCACCATCATAGATAATAAAATGTTCATATAACCTCTCTGAAAATGGCTCATGTGAGCCGAAAGCTTAGATCAAGGACCATCTGAATAAAAAATATCCAAATGTTTGACAATTTTTGTCTTTATTTTCACCAGAATTTAAAGCAAACATATGAATTTTAGAATGACTCATGATCAGACATAACAGACCTTCATTGTCTGTTATATTTAACAAAATATTTTTAAATAATGATCTGCTTCCTCAATACACTATATATATATATATATATATATATATATATATATTTATAGAAAATAATTTTAATTCCAGTTGTTTTTCTATTTGGCAGGTAATTTTTCCCAGGATCCTTTTGCTGATCTTTCCTATGTCGGGTCGGGTAGGGTTAATTATTCTGGTTGGTGGGTTTTCTAAAAAGTCAGGCTTATGGTCCTTAAGAGTTATGTAACATTCCTTTCAGCAAGTTTACCTACTCTATCGCTGATTTTTAATTTATCAGTTATTTTTTTACTAGTTCTGTTTATGCTATCGACCATATTAATGTTGTTGTTGCAAGATTTTTTATAAGTCCTGGTTAAGTTTTTTTTAATTAAGTTGTTGTAGTCATCGACAGCCAATTTGTAGAAGTTGCCGGTTTTGTCAGACTTAACTAATATTTTGTCACATTCATTAATGATTTTAACTATTTGGTCTAGATGTTTTTGGAAGTGGCTTTTCTTTTTTTTGAAAGGAGATGTTGTTGATAATGTTGAGTAAGTCTTTTTCAAATTCGTATAGCTGTTTGTTGAATGGTGCAACTTTTTTACTTTTAAAGCTGTAAACTTCGCGTTCTTTATCGGTTGAGTTATTCCCACGAAAGTAGAAGTATGCCTTCCATCTCATCCTTCTAATTAATTCCTCTGTTTTTTGTAAAAGTTTAACAAAATAATTCCGTTTGTTTGTTAGTGGAATATTTTCTATATATTTTCACATATTATATATATATATATTTAGCAATACCTGCTCAGTCTAATCTAAACCATATCACCGTAATATTTAAAAAAAAAAAAACGAAACAGTAACAATTTAGTAATTTGGTTAAATACTACAACGGTCGAGTGTTAAATAGGAAAGATTACGATCTGTTAAACAACAAAATTTGAGTGAATTGAATCTGTGGCCGAACAAATCGTTTTTTAGGAATATGGTAAATGCAAAACAGGGATCCTTCGGAACGAGGTAACACTGGACAAAGAAGACAAATTATGTTAATTTTTTTCTTATGAGCTCATTTGTTCGCGGTGGTAGTGTTTTTTTTTTGTTGTTTTTTTTTCTTAATTCTGTAATTTTCTTTTTGATTTCTCTATTTTTTGTTTTATCTCTGCTTTGTTCGTGAGAGATTTTTGTAGCATTCGGAGTATCCATCTGCTTTCTAATGTACGCCATAATTCGACACAAAAGAAATTAAACCTTATCGCTATCAAGTTTTTTCTCTCTTCATTCTTTTCTTTTATTCGTTCCCCTTGTCAGCTTATCACAACGAGGCGCCTTTTTCCACAGCGTTTACTTTCTTCTTTTTTTTATTATTTCCTCCATCATATATTACCGCACTTTTTACCCTCCATGATTGATATCCATTCGTCACTGTTATCTTCGACCAATCTCCAACTTCAGAAAGCGAAAAATGCCTGGAAGAATATATAAAAAAAAGAATTATATTAACATGGGCTTTCGAGCAGAGATTTTTTAGGCCAAAGAAATAGCTCTTTATTGAATACACTAATAATCCCTTTAATTGGCTCGTATGGGCTCCGTTCATCTAAGTCTGGCCTTGATCGTGTCGGACTGACCGCTGCTAGCTGGCCATTCTTTCGTCCGATGAAATTATAATCAACATTCAAAATAGAAGTGGAGCCAATAATTCTCCCCAATTGGTCAGGGAAATAAATGCAATGTCTGAACCAGTCTTTTTATGGTGCAATTGTGAATGTAAGACATCTTCTCTTTCTTCTTCTTACTATTACTACTTTCATCATTATCATCATCAACATTATTATTATTATTATTATTATTATTCTGCTTGTCCCTACCCTAGAACGACCGTTACTCACTGCCAATACCTTATAAATAATGGACTATTCAGTTTTGATTGCGTGGATAGAAGTAAAAGATATACCAGAAACGCTACTTGGTTTCAGTGAGAAAAACAAAGAAAGAAAGAAACAACGGAAGATAGAAGAGTTTAACGTTTCTTGTCAATACCTAATGAATGGACTATTCAGTTTTGATTGCACGAAAGGCATACCAGAGTTGCTACTTGGTTTCAATGAGAAAATGAATGAAGTAAAGAAAGAAAGAAAAATAAGAAAGAAAGAAGAGTTTAAAGGTTGTTTCTGTGAAATGGAAAAAGTTGTCAATATCAAATCTTTTCATTTGTACCCACTTCTTAAAATAAAGACCAGCATTCATATTTATGATTGTTATTGAAATATTTTGTTAAAGTTCTTAAGCTCAAATATTTAACGATCCGATCGGGGAATTTCTACGGATGCTTTATTGTTGCAGAACACGCCATGAGCTTATTCAATTATTAACTTAAGAATTAAGATTCATCAGTCAGTTATGTGCCATGCGTGATACACGCATAGGCGATCATGTATCTTTCTGCAGTAGGCCAGTTGCAATCCACGTCTGTAGAACCCGGTCTGTCCTGCTATTTAATCATAGCTGGGGGAGGGTAGAGAAAAAGATTTATACCTTTCCTAAGGGTATAAGCACGTAAATGAATGTAATGGATTCGAATGGAATTCGAACTCGGCTCTCCGATTCCTCAATCCGAGCCGCTATCCATTACTCCACCGTCAGAAACTTAAAATAGGAAAATCCTGAAATTTTTACGGTACTTCGAGTTATATTATAATTATCCAAAACGGTACAGAGAAATAAAACGTTTTACACAAGGAGTTGATAGGCATTTTTGCATCTGCTGAAATTATTATTAAAAATAATAAATATATTATTTTACGTATAAATGCTTTTCAGCACTATTGATGAACATTATTTATTGAAGTTACCATCAGGAAATAAAGTGGATAATTTATGGCATTATTTAATGATGATTACTTTGTATAATGTATATTAAATAACCTGAATATTGTCCTGTATTTAGAATTAAATTAAAGCATCAAATTATATTTCTGTTAGTCCTTAAGTTAGCACATACCTTAAGCCTGGCCAATACCTCATAAAAATTCAGTTTTCATCGTGAGGCAAACGGAACGACATATCAGAGACGTTAATATTTTCAGTGGTAAAAAGAAAGAAAGAAAGAATTGAAGATAGAAATGGTGATAATACTCTTATCTGTTTCGGTAAAATGGAAGAAAATGTTTAATTTTTAATCTTTTCATTTGTACCATCCTATTTCTTTGAATAACGACCAATTCGTAATTAAGATTGTTCCTGTAATATTTTGTAAAAGTTGTTTAACGATGCAATAGTGAAATTTCCACTGGTATTTTATAGTCGTTGAACTCGCAAGCAGATTATTTAATCATTAATTGAAAAATTAGGATTTCTTTGAAAACTGAAATATAAATGAAGATTCATCAGGAAATTCAAATAGGAAAACAGTGAAATTTTTTCTAGTGTGTTACTATGTCACACTGATAGAGTTGAAGGGGTTAATGTAAAAATGTGAGCTAGGAATAGGAAAGGGGAGGAAGAGAAAATACCGAGGGACCGGTGTACAGGAGGAAATCACTAAGGTATATTCCGGGTTATTCGCTAACCGTGGGAATTAAAAACAGAATTGAGAAAAGTTGGGTTATGTCCGTCAATAAAAAAAGAAGTTACGATTAGTAAGCAATTTGAAATATAATTGTGGAAATATATTTAAAAAAAAAAGAAATCGAGTGACGAGACTTAATCTATCACCCGAAAAGGAAATTGAAATGAGAAACAAACCTGTAATGATAACCCGAGGGTTGTTGGAGGGGGGAATGGTTGGTTGGTTGAGGTGCACTAGAACAAACCAGACCAAAGACTGAGAAATAATATATTTTATAGAAAATCAATAATTAAAATAAGACCGCCCCTTCTGTTATACCGGAACGTACCTATTCTATAGTAAATAAACTCTCCCACAGATAAGTAGTAGTAGTAGCAGTCGCCAGTTGGGCTCAGTGGAGTTGAGTGAGTCAGTCGATGTCGGACATTGAAGTATCAACGACCACAACTAGATTTCTGCGTCATTAACTATTATTTCAAGTTCCTAACGTTTTGTACGTCGAACCTAATTTAGGACCGACTTAGTGAATTACAAGCCTCCACTGTGAAAACTACTCTACACCTTCACAAACTCAGTTTAAAAATCAGAATTGCCAAAAAGACAGTTAAAACCTCTCCGGAGATGGTCTTAGATGGAATACTGAGAGAGGATGAGAAAGGGAGAAAATTTACCTCCACACATTTGGAAGTAATGGTGCGAGGCATAAATAAGGGAAAGCATGAGTTATAAAGTTGGGAAACACCTGCAAATAAAGTTAGGGAATTATCAAATCTCCAGACCAGAAAACCCCAGGCCAGTCTTGAGCCGGACTTGATATAAGCAAATCGCATTGGCGACTCAGGTAGTTAGAGAGAGACGATCGGCGATGAGCGAACCAGCTTCTACCAAAACCCGAGAAATGTTGCTGGGAGAATTCCCGATTTTGAAGCCCGTTCCAAATGCTATTTGGCTTTCACTGGAGACCAAGTGAGAGCACGTCTGCTCAATACATCATTACTCTCTAAATTACTCGAGTTCATATTGGTAATGTTGATGCTTTAATGGTTGCGATTCCAAGTGCTCTAACAATGATGGGTATAACCGTCAATATCATAATCTACAAATATTTACTTCGATATGAAGTTACAAATATTTTTCTATTTTTTAACTTTAAAAAATATTAATGGAACAGCAACAGCCACTATCAATATATATATATATATATATATATATATATATATGTGTGTGTGTGTGTAAATTTATATATATATATATATATATATATAGAGAGAGAGAGAGATAGATAAACCTAGTGAGCCAGACAAACCTACCTAAGCAGATCATCAGGGAAATTCGAGGGTTTTTCAAAACGAGTATAGTTACCTATATATATATATATATATATATATATATATATATATATATATATATATATAATTATTTATATATTATATGCGCGGTACTTATTAGAAGGCGCTCAATATCAGAGATAGAACTAACATACGCACGGACATGCATCTATGTTTGCGTTAGCATGAGTGACATCACGACGACGATTCCCCACCCCCACTCCCATAATAACACCAATACACGCAATCTACATAAACCCATAATTTTAAAAATATAATCAGTTTGTCTGACGATCGCAAACGCGTGAAACCCAGGGTCACAAACTCACATCAATCCAACCAAATATATATATATATATATATATATAATATTAGTGGTAAATATACACATACATATGCAAAGTATATAAATATATATACATAGGTGCATACATATACATGTATATTTTTTGAATAAAGAATTCCAAGAGGCTAGAATCCAGGTAGAAGTCAATGTCCAGGACAGAGTAAGGATATAATAAAAAAAGGCTTAAACCCTAATATTCCTGGTCCATGGTTATTTTTATTTCCGGAGTTGTTTTTTTTCTGTTTTCTTTTTGAATTTGTAGGTCTGATGAATTGGATCGTGATTACTATTCCAATGGAATAAATTATGACCATAGAATATTAGTGTTTAAGCCTTTTTATTATATATATATATATACCGATTTTTTCCTTTGTACAATTTTTTTTCCTTTTCGACTTCACCTTTCCCCCCTCTTCTTCTTTCTATTTTCTACATTTAATCTTTTTTCTCTTATTCAACCTTGTTTATTTTTCTTCCCTTTTGCGCCTTTCTTTCTATTTCGTTCTATCATGTCCTCTTCCTCATCTTCTCTTCCTTACTCATATTTAACGTAAACATTATCATCATCATCATCATTATTATTATTGCGAAACAATGTGTCTTTATTACAAGACAGAATATCTTGACGTTGGATAATAGGCGTCGATGCAGAGTAGGCCGTGTATTGATATTGCCAAGGTTACTCAAGTGATTCGCCTTTCCCGCCCGAAACTTCTTCCTGTACAAATCAGGTCAAAAACAGAAACAATGCTTCTAAAAATAACCCCGAAAACGTTATAAAAAAAAAAAAGTCCCAAGATAAATGTAATGTAAAAAAGCGAAAAAGAAAAAAGAAAATAGAATAAAAGGCGAATGATTACTTACATTCCTGATAGCCTCTAAAAAAAAAAAAATCCGTCTGAATAAATGGAAACGAGAAAAATCATTCTGAAAAAAAAAAAAAAATGAACAAAAATGTCAAAAAAAGGAAAAAAAAAAACGAATATAATAATGTGTCCAGTAAAAACCAATGTGTCTAGGATAGCAATATTGTTTTGTTTTTTTTAAAAAAAAATGTCCGCCAGTTGTGAGCCACTCTGCGCAATCTCTTAGATAATTTCCGGTCGCAGTGCATTATGGGGATTCCCGGATATTACGTACATTGGTAACTAGTGCTTACAGTGTGATGCTACACTTCTTTATCACATCACATTGACTTCCATTTCACTTTACGTTCTCCGGCCATGTTCGGTTGCAACGGAGATCCGGTGGACTGGGGCGAAGGAACATTGATTTTTACATTAACTTACTCAGATTTTGATTAACGTAACAGTAAAGTCGAAAACACTAAATACTCTCTCACACACACATTCACAAACACACACGCACACACATATATATATATGTAAGTAAATAAAAACAAATTGAGACAGTTAAGCAAATAGATATAAAAAAAATAGATATAAACAAATTGAGATAGACAAAGAGAGAGAAGGTTGTAATGTTCAATAAATAAAAATCTTCATGTTTCGGCCGTTGTACCCTTCGGCCTTCTTCTGTCTGTCTTTGTACTTGGTAACCTGCTTAGAATCTTAAACTGAACACTTTATTCCGTCCACGGGGACACATTGTTCTGATTCAAACTTTCCATGCTTAGGGGATATAACTCATATCCGTTACTACACACCAGTCTTATTGACGTTTGTCTCGCTTGTCTGTTTCTTCCAGTGAACCAGACTGTTGTAACAAGATAAGCGCATTCCATCTCCCTTGTAACCATCCACCACAATAAAATAAACGTTTTTCAGCTCTAAAGTTTAGTGAATTAAATGAAATAGGCACTTCGTGTAATGTTTAGCTTGTCTTGCTAGATCCACTCCGACTGAGCAGTGGGTTCGATCCTCACCGGGTGCGTTACACATTCGGCGTTGTGCCACATCTAAGCTACGCTTAAAAATGTTTTTTAGCACTTAGGCGTGGTGTAATGGTTAGCAAGCTTGTCTCGCTAGATCAATTACGACTGAATAGTGGATTTGATCCCCACTGGGTGCTCCACTCTTTCGGCCTTGTGCCAAATGTAAGCTACGCTTAAAGATATGTTTTAGCACTTCGGCATGGTTTAATGATTAGCAAACTTGTCTTGCAAGATCATTTACGACAGAATACTGGTTGCGATCATCACTAAGTGCTCTATTTTTTGGCCTTGTGCCACTTCTAAGCTATGCTTAGAAAATCATTTCATAGAGTCTCTGATGTATTATTGTGGCTGTAGTAAGAATGATAAGCAAAAATATGTGTGTTTTTTTAGGTTTATTATGGTATGTTTGGGTCAGTGATTGTGGAGAGCAAATACTAACTGTAATACAGTGGACTATGATAAGTTTTTAGCCACCCTTAATTCCAGCAATTTTGGCTTGTGTAAAAAAGTATCTTCTTTTTTTTATACAATACCTTGTTAGTATCAAGCTACGCTAATCTATAAACAATAGTTGACTTATATTTTGCAATGAAAAGTTCGCGGAAGTAAGGAAATTGGTGAATTTCAACGAGGGAAAATAATAGGATGACATCAGTGTGGCAAGTCAAATAGAGAAATTTCTAGGTTTTTCCAGGTTAATCATCAAACGGGTAATAATATTGTCAAGGAATTTAATGAAGAAGGCCATTGTCGTGTGGAACAACGTTCGGGAAGACCAAGCATCGTGTCTGAGCGAACGAAAAGGGCGCTTAAAATGGAAGTCATCAGAAACCGTCGTCAGATCGTCAAAGATGTCAACAGCATGGAAATGTCGCTATATGCGGTGAGAAAGACTCTGAAAGAGCAAGGCTATCAAAGAAGAGTTGCAAGAAAGAAGCCCTTGATTTCAGAGGGTAACAGGCGTATGGACTGGGCGAGAGAATTCGAGAGCAAAAATTATGAATTTTGGCAGTCCGTAATTTGGTCAGAAGTAAGTAACTCCTGCCAATATTCGAATTCGAGACTGATTTTTGTTTGGAGAAATCAGAATGAAACTTGGCTACCCCCACCTCCCAGCAGTAGAGAAACTCATTGCGTCTTCTCAGACTAAGGTTTTCCGCTGATATGTGGAAAAATTATACAGAATCAATTACTCGGTCCGCTGCTAAGAAAGTTGGTCCACTGTGTCGTGCCAGACAAATTTTTCTTGCCAGAATCTATTGTATATATCTATAAATCTACCATACGCCCATGCTTAGAATATTGCTACCACATATGGACTGATGTTCCTGCTTTATATTTAGAGATTCTTGATGAAAGCCAAAGAATAATCTGCAATGTTATTGGTTCTGACCTGGCATCTTGGCTTCAGACAGTTTCCCACAGCCATAACGTAGATTCCCCGAGTCTTTTCTATAAATACTTTCACGTTAATTGTTCGAATGAACTTTCCTCTCTGGTACCCAGACTTTATTAATTTAAGCGAGGAAGTAGATTGGCGACAAGGTCTCATCCTTTTCCAGTTGAAATGGCTAGATGAAACCGTAAGTTCTATGTTAACAGTTTCTTCTCTTGCAATTCTCTTCCGGCTTCTTGCTTCTCACGTTAAAAATTTAAATGAAATGTTATTATCTTTTGCCCACATAATTCTCAGTCTTTTATCGTCCTCTCTGCTTAATAATGTTTCCTTTACTTTTCTCATATTTTCTAAAACTCATTAAATCATTTTGGCTTAGTGGCTTTATTGCCTTACTTGGGGTGAAATGATTAAAAAGAATGGTAAATATTGGTCGTAGTTTGTTATAGCATACCTACGCATGATAATGGGTATGTTCCCATTCAGATAAATACAGTAGTAAATACTGTATGTTAGTCTGCAGTTGGAGATTCGTCTCCAGCTGTGCTGGTCAAACTCTCTACCTCCGGACAGAGAGGATCCCCAGACAAGGCTATGTCTAAGGGCAGAGTCTCATCACGGAAAACATCTTCGACCCATTTTATACGGGGTCTACGGGGAATTTTTGGTCGAGAATACGGGCTCGGATACCCCACATTAAATTCGGCCTTGTGTTACATCTGACCGGTCGGATAGTTGGTAGATATCCTGCAGTTGGAGATTTATTGTAGAATTCACTTGACTCATTTCTAGTAGCTGACTACTTCTACGCGCTGTTCTTATCATTATAGTTCATGACCAACCTTCGTTTGATTATTCTATTCAGTAACCTTTTCCTAGGTTACAACATATTTATACTTGTGTCTATAGGTAAACATTAAACGTATTTATACTTAAGTCTTCTTCTTCTTCTTCTTCTTCTTCTATGGGCCGTCTCTTTTCAGGACATTGGCGATCATGGCGCTCCACAATTTCCTGTCCTTTGTAACCACTTAGTAAAGTTCTTTTTTCTCCTAATCTCTGTTCTGCCAACAATTTACACAGGCACGTTAGATAGGTGAGGCCCTGATTTATTGTGACCCTTTTAACTTCAATCTGTCCGGTGAGGGTCAAATGTACCAAGTCTCTTTTCTTCATTATGTGCCCTAGGACTTTCAACTTCCTCTTTCTGGTGTTAAGTATAAGGGCCCTTTTGTTTGCCAATTTCTTTAAAACATCATCGTTGCACACATGTTCAATCGGTGGTATTCACAGCATCCTTCTGTAGAACGACATTTCTGTTGCCTTAAGTCTCTTCTCTATCTGCGATGAGATTGTCCAGCATCCACTGCCATACAGTAGGTACTTAACAGTACAATACTCATTTCCTCAAAATTTTCCTGGTTGTTACTTTGCTAAAATTTTCGGAAGCCATTTTCGCACCTTAGAATTTTGACTTCGGACTTTTCGTCATCTGATAAAAACACTAAAAATTTTTGTACTTGATTTTAGCGTCATCCATTTGTAATTATCATGTCTGGCTGTTCCTTTTGCTAACAACGACAGAGTCTGTCCTCTTATAATTGATATTTCCTCCTTTCTTCTCGATTTTTTTCGTTAATTTCTGTAGGAGTTCTTGTAGTTTACTTTTGGTGTCTGCTATCAACACGGTGTCATCTGCATTTCTAATCGTGTTAAGACTGTGACCGCCAATAATGAATCCGACTAGAACTTTTCATTCTCTCAGGATTGCTTCACTGTAATCTTATCTATATATATATAACTATGTATGTGTGTGTGTATGTGTGTGTTCGCGAACTACTCGAGAACCATAAGGCATATTTTTACCAAATTTGGAACATAAATTGTACTCGATACTGGGTGTGTCTGGGCAAAAAATAGTCATTTTTCAAAAATCAATAACCGATAATCGATAAATATAATGTTTAAATTGGAATTTCCATTAGTTTCGTTGCTTTTAAACTTTCAGACTTGAAGTCTAAACCCTGATGCCGATTTTAATGAAACTTCATAAGTCTATGCAACTTACTGTCACGGTTATTATACGCTTTACTGATTTTCGTTTCTCTCGACACTGGGACCCCCAGGGTGCCCCAAAGGGACCCCCAAAAATTCAAATTGCTTCGATTTTGATGAAATTTTGCATGTTTGTTACGATCTTACAATGATATAGAAATCGGTTGACAGATTTTTAAAAATGCATGGGGGGCAGGATGACCCTATAAACCCCTTGATGCCTCAATTGCTTTTCAAGTGTATTTTGTAGCAGTATTACCCAATTTCAACGAAAATTTCAGTACATATTGAGATTATATCGAGTCACTGAAGTAGTCACTTGGAATTCACTAAAAATCAACACTGGAACCCCCATGAGTTAGGGGACCAACAGGGAACCCCGAAAATTTTCAATTCAGTCTACAGCCTTGACGATTAAATAGAAAACTTAAAAAAGATGTGCTTTATTATTTCAATTAGTATTAGTCTTAAACCTGTGCTTTGGCTTGAAATTTGGGACCCCTAGGGAGAACGAAAGGGACCCCCAAATTTTCAAATTGCTTCGATTTCGACGGAATTTTACATGTATGTCATAATCTTAAAATGAATCAAAAACGATTATCAGATTCTGAAAACTACATAAGGGTCCCCCAAGATGACCCATGAACACCTTGCTGCCCCATTAGGCTTTCAATTGTAGTGGTTAGCAGCATTCCGATGAAAATTTGCACATAATTTGTGTTTAGATCAATCAACTCAAAATCAAAACTGGCACCGCATTTGTCATAAATACATTGTTGAAACTTGAATAAAGCATGGAATAATAATAATACAACACAAAATGTACTTAAACAAAATATATTGAAACAAGAACGTGTACACAATATTTACAGATGGTTTGGTATATTCTTGGGAAGCCCGTTCCTGTAGAATGGGTTGCCTTAGTCGCAGAGTCTCTGGATTGGATCTCTTCTTCCTCCTCCGTCTTCCCGGTACCAACCCATATTTATATGGTCGGTACTCCACTATGTAAATTAGGTGGATCGTACCACAACATACATTATGAAGAATATCAGTTTATTCCATGGATTTCCCGTTTTGGTACTGAAATAGTTTAGTTTGCATTAACTTGACGGCAAAAATTATATCCTTCCTTAAGAAAAAAAGAATAAATGCAAAAGAAAGTGTGCACCGATGAGAGAAGTGCACGTAGGTATAAGACGCATGTGCGAGATCGATCGAGATGTGTAGTGTGTACAATTGAATTGGTCCCCGTGCAATGATAGATCGAGTTATGTAGTGCGTACTATCGATTTTGCTTCACGTGTAGTGTTCATTAGTGCTATGTGATGAAATAAATGCAAAAAATCTCATTCACATCAAAGTTGTCATCCAGTAAAAAGGTAGGCAGCCTTCATGAATGTATATTTTGAATTTTTGATACTTTAAATTTAAATTTGTGAAAATCATATTATTAAAAAGTTTAATCGTAAATGCCAATTTTTAATTATGTATTTATCCTCTTCTAATCAGCGTTTAAATAATTCTTACTAACTTGAGCCCTAAAATTTTGACAGTTTTATTCTGAAAAATGCACTTATAATATTGTAAAGACCCTCTTTCAATTCATTTATAATTATGCTAAACTTAGCGTGTACGTTTTAACGTTCATAGAGAGTAGGTTTCTAGCTGCAAGTTAATTTTTATTTTTATCACTAGAACGTTTTTTTTTTTGGTAGTCTATTTTTACGTAAACCCTAACTTTACGAGGTTGCTTATAATTGTTTACCACGTTCCCGTGGTCTTCCTTATGAACTTGCATTTAATGTATTGTGGCTATATTTCCATTAATGTGTATAATATTCTTGCTTTTAATTGATTATTCATTGTTATTCAAAAAGACTTAGCCAAACCCCTCAAATTACAGCCTGACAGTAATGCCAAAAAAGCGAAATCCTTCCCTTAGACGTGCTACTACTACAGCCAAACGCATGAAAGCCCGGCGAAGAAACGCTTCGCAACAAGAAACTCAAATTAGACTGACACAAAATGCTATTCGTACAGCTTATGCAAAGTCAGCAGAAACAAATGAGCAACGGTTAACTAGACGAGGAGTGAACGCTGCCAGAACTTCTGCTAATCGAGCTGTCGAAACTGAGGGGCAAAGAACAATTCTATACAGTCTTTGTGAACGTTGGTTTTCAGCCTTGGCACGGCTGCTAAAAGTCTTTGTTGAATTTCTTCTCCTTCCAATGCATGTTGTTCATTCGATGTAGTTTGAGCAAAAGCTGTCAACAAAGCATTTCTCAATAATTTTCGAAGATCGATTGCGCTTAATGTGCTCTTCATTTGCTGACAACTATTTTTTGTATCTTCTGTGCTTCTGTAAAAAACAACTTTCACACTTCATGTCATTATAATTTTTCGCCATATAGATAAGAGGCACTAAAGAAAAATATTTTATTTTAACTTTACAGATTGGATGAGGTTCGTGATCTTTTATTTTGAATAAATCCAGGCAACGCCGGGTAATGCTGCTAGTAGTTGAATAAGTCTGGTAAGAAGCTATATCCATGTCTTACGCCACTCTCTGTTTGTTTTACTGAATTCATTTTTTATCCGTATACAGACTGTTTGTTTCCAGGATAAAGCTTGTCTAACACTTCCAAAAGTCCTTTGTGACGTACTTTTTTAGATAAATAATATTAGCTGGGGAGACGATCGTAGCGTGTGGCACTTATTGAGGAAGTGCTTGAAAATCATATCAAATTTTTAACTCCAGTCTTGATGTTTCCTCCTTGAAATTTGAGAGACAAAACATTTTGGAAGCCGTCGATGGTTGTGTTATAAGTTATGCTAATTGTCATAATAAAACCTTCTGGTTCTGGCATTGTATGACCCATAAGTGGTTGATATGGCATTAAACAAAACGGATCCACTTGCAGAACGACATGATACTTGTACGATGATATCTAGTTAGAAACATATGGCCATCTTAACACATCTGCAGTTATATTTAATCTGATCTGTGCTGTAAATTCCTACTGCTGCAATAAGGCGGGATTGATTCGTCCCGTTTTTTTTTAAAGAAAATCAACTCAGTGCGCAAGATCAAGTTTAATGTGATAATTATTGATATCAAAAATTAAATTCATAGCGTTTACCAATTTGTGGGCATTTTGTTTTTAAGATTATCTGAAAAATGTATAGAAATACCTAATTTCCGAAGGGTTTTGCTTAAAAACTGACTTCAAAATTTTACTGTTTCAAGAATAAATCCAACTGAAGTTGATATCTTTTGTCTTGATACATTGAATGGTAAATATTCATAGTAGAATTCTAATTATGAATCACCACAAACAAACCGCCCTGTCGGCTGGGGTTGTAGAATACGCCGTCTGCACCTCTGCAGAGGGGTAAGACCCCCACCCCACCCAATGGGGCGTCCTGCGTATGACAATAAACTACGTTCAGCAGCAAGGACTCTGATCAGGAGGTTTTGGGGAGTGTGGAACCACCTCTTAATTGCTGGTGTTCCCAGGTCCACCCTGACCCGAGGTGGTAGCACTTGTTAGGATCCCAGCTATGGGCAAATAGTTAACCCCGAAACTGGGGTAAAAACATTATTAAAGTGTAAAAATAGGTTTTAATACCAGAAATACTTTGTAAAAAAATATTATCAGAAATAAATTTTTGAAGAATACAAACTATTACCAACAATGCATTTTTGAAAAACAAATATTACCAGCAATACTTTGTATGAGTGTTTAATTTTAAAGAACGTCTGAAAAATAAACAGACATACTTCATTCCCTCGGCGTTTTGCTTAAAAACTGACTTCAAAATTTTACTATTTCAACACAAATCTAACACAAATGGATTTGCATTTAGTCAAATGCAAATCCATTTGTGTTAGATACTAAAATTCTAATTATGAATAACCGTATGAAATATATGAATGTTTTTTTACTGTATTCGATAAGTAAGAACTGTGTAAAAAAATTGTAAAAGATTACAAAAAAGTCTACTCAATGAATAAGATTTGTTAGATTATTTGATAGACCATAATTAATAAAAAAATTATAACGTGGATATAACACCATAATACGGCTGTGTACAAATTATAAGACAAAATGTTTTAAATTTACATTATTTATTGAAAATGACACTAAAACTACTGCATTATATAACATATTACATCCTAATATAGCTAAATTGTTCAGTATAATTTCCCTTTGAAGTAAATGAAGGACTTACTTTACGGCACAATGATTTAGTGAGAATGTACTTGTGTCATGCATTTTGTTCATATACAATTTGTAAAGTTTCGGTAAATTATAAATTTATAAGGCTGTGCTATAAGGCTTTCACTGATCACCGGAATGAAATTATAACGTTAAGATTTTGAACCTAAACTTAAACTTTAAACTTCTTTCTCAAACAAACAGTAACGATTTTGAAAATAATATTTTGTGTCATTATTTATCATATCAAACCCTAACTTCAAAACTGAGTGCAATACCACGGTTACTGTTGTAACCTTGTTAGGGCCAGAAATAGACACACGAGAGGAATTTAGTTAAATATATTAACGGAAACATCAATACAAACATATACAAACGAGAGTGTTACAGCAAGAATGTTCTGTCCGACTGTCACAGCTGACTGCTGGAACGGTCACACTCCAAAAAACAGTGCCTGCTCCTATTTATAGTCCATGCGTGCGTGGGTAAGCAGTTACAAAATCGACCTGCTCTTCTGCTGCAATGTGTGGATTTTGGTGAGCGTCTGTCCTACTCAGTGGTTGTCACAAAGGCATCTAATTGAAAAAAAAAAGAGCCCGTGTGTAATCCTTTGCTATGATACCACCTTGCAGTACAATGAATTTTATAATAAGCATTATTATCTAAAACTCAAATAAAGATGGTGCACAAGTATAAGTGTTACTATATCAGAAGATGACCAATGATTTCTATTCACCAACATGCACATCATGTACCCAGGACAATATTAGCATCGTTGTTAAGGGCGTTGCAATTTAAGAAACAAGCTACTAGTTAATTCATTTTTTTTTTATTTCAGTTGTACTTTTTTTTTAAATTTTGAATTCTGCTCTGTGAGACTGATATTCTATATTAAATTATCTAACAAAAGTTGTTAAACCAACCTAAACTAACTTGGAACGTTACATAATTTTCATTACATTATTCTGACGTTGTTATTTCTATATAGATTACTGATTATCTGTCTATATTTCTGAGATGAGGTATTATGTACACTATTTACATTATTCGGACTATTGTCCTCATCTTTGTCGCCGTATTTATTACAACGTTTCGGCCGTTGTACGCTCCGGCCTTCTTCTGGTGGTTGGAATGTCGAACTGAACCTTTTATTTCGCATACTGAGGTAGGCTGTTCTAGTTCCATGTACCATATCTAATAGATGTCAGTTATCTCCAAAGACCCAAAGAGTGTGAGTTCAATACCTGGTTAAGGCGGCGGAGAACTTGGAGAAGGGAATTAACAGGAGATGACTGATAACTGACATCCATTAGACATGGCACGTGGAACTAGAACAGCCTACCTCAGTGAGCGAAATAAAGTGTTCAGTTCGACATTCCGACCACCAGAAAAGGCGGAAAGCTGAAATGTAATAAATATGTCGACAAAGATGAGGTCAATAGTCCGAATAATGTAAATAGTGTAGATTACTGACTATCTGTTTATATTTCTGAGATGAGGCATTATGTACACTATTTACATTATTCGGATTATTGTCCTCATCTTTGTCGCCATATTTATTATAACGTTTCGGCCGTTGTACGCTCTGGCCTTCTTCAGGTGGTTGGAATATTGAACTGAAGCCTTTATTTCGCTCACTGGGGTAGACTGTTCTAGTTCCACGTGCTATGTTTAATGGATGTCAGTTTTCAGTGGTTTCAATAATGTAAATAGATTACTGACTAGTTACAAATTCTCAAACCTCAGATCACTCTGTATAAAAATTTGGTTCGAAGAGAAAAGTAAACTCACTTACAGCTACCCTGGCTCTGTTTTCATGGAAAATGTTCAACGGAGAATGTTCTGATGAGTTCTATCCTGTATTCCACCAGTTCAGAGAATTACATCCAGGTTTATAGTCAGATCACGATTAAAATCGATTCTCGTACGATCACCGTTAGGCAACGTCGAGCATGGTCAGTACCTTGACCATCCTGGGTATGAAGATAAACTACATCCGCGTCCTATATAAGACGATAAACTACGTCCAACAGTAAGGCTTCTGATCAGGAGGTTTTGAGGAGCGTGGAACAACCTCTTAATTGCTGGTGTTCCCAGGTCCACTCTAACCCTCGACGGTAACACCTGTTAGGGTCACAGCTATAGGTCAATAGTTAACTCCCAAACTGGGGTCAAAACACTATGAAAATGTAAAAATGGGTTTTAATCCCAGAAATACTTTGTAAAAATAATAAGTCTACAGCAGTAAATTTTCGAAGAAAAATTATTACTAGCAATACAATTTTTAAAATATTACTAGCAATAAAATCTTGTCAGCATTAAACAAAACATTGAGGTTGATATACCGTAAACCAAACCAAACCAAACCAGACCTTGATGGGTGACCGCTTGAGAATATCAAACGCCATAACCTTGGATGTGCGGGTGGTGTGATAGATAATGGAATTGTGAATCGGAGAGCCGATTTCAAATTCCGGTTTGGGTCGTTATATTCACTTGCGCTTAAATACTCTTAAGAAAGGTATCAATCCACTTCTTCTCTCCTCAGTTATGGGTTAATCAGTAATACTTGTATCGTTAAATCATTACTAATCTCAACAAAATTATTACAATGTAAAAATATTTTCTGGCTTTAAACAAACTGAAAAAGGTTGATAGACCGTAAAAAACAAATCAATTAATCAAAGAATTACAGCTAAGACCCACATGGTCATATATACCTGGAATAACTATCTTCATTCCCTACGTATTTCAGTGGAAAGAAGGAAGTTCCATTAGGACAGCTTCTTCCCAAGTGCTTCTACTTTATGGGACATACTCCCGAGGGGATGCTTCTCCTAACACTTACAATCTTAACCTCTTAAAGTCTACGGTCAACCGTTGATTATTTGCTTATCCTGATAATCTGCATTTACCTCCCACGCCTTCATCTTGTAACCCTCTACCTTGAGTGGCTCTTGAGTCTTTTATTGAGTGAACATTTTGTAAAAAAATACTTAGTTATTTTTTTTTTGACAAGTTTTTGTTTACTTTATTAGAAAAATATTCTGAGACAAAAATAATTCATAAAATTCCAAACCCTGATGAATATTCTATGATTTGGTCTGGACAGCTACGTCATCTGGGATGTCACAGATGTTTCCTTGTGTATTTCTTGCTTTTTATATTTTTTCATATAAAATTATGACGTGGAAGAACACTCAAATTCCAGACATGTCTGAATAATGTATGATTTACTATGAAGAAAACATTAAACAACAACGTCACAGATGTTTCGATACGATTTTCTTATGATGTAGATTTTCCTATATAAATTTATGACAAGAAATAAACGCCCAAATTCAAGAACACTATGAATATTTTATGAACCAGTACAAAAAACTAAAATAAACTTGATCATCACAGATGTTTCGTTTATGTCTCGAGGTCCTCGACTAAATCTAGAGACGGATATGCAATCTGATGAGTCCTGATCTGGCATCTCGTCTACAGTCACTTTCTCACAGACGTAATGTGGCTTCCCTCTGTCTCATCTACAAGTATTTTCACGGCAACTGCTCCGACGAGCTACTTTCACTGGTTCCCAAACTGCATGAATTTAAACGTGCAACAAGGTTGGCATCTCAGTGCCACCTTTTCATTGCCGAAACGGTTAAATGTAACCGTCTCTTCTACTCAGATTTTTTTTATCTCGCACTTCCCATTTCTGGAACTCCCTTCCTCTTACTTGCTTTCCTAATAGCTATAACCTTCAGATATTCAAATGTAATGTCAATCGACATCTTCTGATGCCTTGATCTTGTTCCCCGTCATTCTCTTTAGCCTTTCCTCAAACACTCCTCTTTACTCTTGCTCTCACTCTCTGTAACCCCTTGCGTGCTAGGGGCACCCCTCTCTGCTGTTTGCTGTGAAATGCTTTATATATATATATATATATATATATATATATATATACAGTTATTAATTTATTTCCTCAAAACTGAACCTTTGTGTTCGCAAAAAGACATTTTTTCCATTGACACCGACATATATATATATATATATATATATATATATATATATATATATATATATATATATATATTTTTTTTTAACATAGCTAAACAATATTAGTATTTTTTAATTTAATGTAACTTGACTTTCACCTACAACTGACTCATTAATCAATTCGTAATAGTACATAGTTTTCATTGACATAACACAGTTTTAAACTTAAACATAGTAAATATAACAAAATATAGGTAATTTTTTTTTAAAGATGTTAGCGATGAATTTGACACTGTATACTAGGAACAGCTCCCTACCTCCATCTAAAATGATAAAAAAACAATATTTTTTTTCTTCTAACAAAAAAGTCTAATCCAAAAAAAAAAAAAAAAAAGCACAATACTATTCTCTACGGGCGGACCAGTAAATTTAAGTAGTACTAGCAAGACTTCTGTAAAATCTACGATGCCCGATGTAATGTCCATGTATCGAGTGAGCTCTTTACTCGATGAGCCACGGATTTCTATTTTTCTGTGCCAAATAATTTACTCTTAATGAATATAGTTCAACATTAAAGGTGACAGTAGTGTAATTTCCTGAACGGTGTGGGAACATAATTATATCACTAGTAAGACACTGTGGACGACAGTAATAATATTATCACGTGCGAAGACCAACATTTAGAAATGTTGGTATAATTCGTATGCGTGAAGCGAGCGGTGAGTGGCTCGGCGTACAACCAGAGTAACTAATTATTAAACAAAGACAGACAGCCATTTTGAATTTTTAAATCAAGTCATTTATCATGAAGTGACGCCATTGTCACATTTACACCATCGTCTAGGCTGCTGGCTACTTTATTCGCTGTGTTCTTTTTTTTTTTATTTTAAGGACCGAATATGAAAACATTGTTAACGTTTAGAAAGCCTGGTAAACAGCTGTAAAACATTTTTCTCTTCGCCAACAGACTGTCCATTTGTTGCATCTTTAGAGCCCGGGGAATGAAATGATGTGTAATTTGAGAGACTCTCGTCGATCTGAAAATATTAAACTGTTAAGAAGACTTCCATTTTTTAGTGTCACCATTTCAGACGTATACAGACAAGACACGCCTTACTGCGTCCACAGGGTTGAATCAACCTCATTCCATACGGGTTCCTTTGGTAAGAATAGCGTTTCACTCCGATTACATCTTCCCAAGAAGAGCTACATACTCTATCGATATTTCCATGGCAAATGTTCAGACGAGCTCTATTCTTTAATGCCACCAGTTCAGACCTTTACAATCAAGACCCGTCTTGCTGTGCACGGGATTGTATCAACCTTCTTGCATACGCATTCGTTTGGTAGGAATAACGTTCCATTCTGATTGCATGTTCCTAAGAACAGCTACTTTATCGCTACTTCCATGGCAAATGTTCAGACGAGCTCCATTCTTTAGTGCCACCAGTTTAGACATTTAGACAGTCTTGAATCACGCTCATTCCATACGGATTCTTTTGGTAAGTATGGCGTCCCACTTCGATTGCATCTTCCCAAGAACAGCTACTTACTCTATCGCTACTGCCATTATAAATGTTCATACGATTTCCAGTCTTTAGTACCACCAGTTCAGACATTTACATGCAAGACACGCCTTACTGCGTCCACAACGTTGAATCAACTTCATTCTATACAGGTTCCTTTAGCAAGAAGGACGTTCCATTCCGATTGCATCTTCCCAAGAATAGCTACTTACTCTATCACTACTTCCATGGACATTGTTCAAACTCGCTCCAGTCTTTAGTGTCACTAGTTCAGACTTTTATAATCAAGACCCGCCTTGCTATCTCCACGGAGTTGTATCAACTTCATTCCATACGGTTTCTTTTGGTAAGGATGTGTTGTGGTCGTGTTGGAACGAGAAATAAAGACACAAAGAGAGGAAGTGAGTTAAACAAATATATTAACAGAAAACGGTAATACAAACATATGCAAACGAGCAAGAATGTTCGATTCAACTGTCAGAGCTGACTGCTGGAAATTACTCTCTCTAAAAAGCAGTACCTGCTCTTGTATATAGCTGGGAGAGTCCATGCGTGTATGGGTAAATTACCATAATAGAATAGCTTTCCTCTCCGATTGCATCTTCTCAGAACACCTACTTACTCAATCGCTACTTCCATGGCAAATGTTCAGACGATGTGCAACCCACTCACTCCACTCCAGTTTAAAGAAATATTTAAAACTAAGATAATATTAGGCAGAACGTGACGAGCTGCTGATGGCAATCGCAAAAGAGATATTTGAAGTTTGTTTTGAAAAGTGTAATGAATGACAGCATAATTGTGTGATAAAAAGAGGAATTATTTGAAGAGGACACCATTGCCTAGGGAGGCTGCTTTTTGGTTAATATTAAAGGGTTCGATCTTTACCAGATTACTTATTTAATAAGAATAAACTCATTATGTTGCCATAAACTAACATAATTCAAGAGAAATAAAGGCACAATCACTTCACATTGCCTCATACTCCAGAGGACATGAGAATTGTAAGATTTCGAAATAAGGTGACTAGTTGGTCACTTCATATATAGTATGAGCCAGCTTTACATAGTTTTCAAAATGGGATTTAATTATCCTTTCAAGTGAGTAACCGTGTCACCAGGTCGACCTTTGACACCAGAAAAAATTATTCATGCGATGAAATAAGAAACGTATAAAGAGCCTCGTTTTAAGGGAACAACTCAGAGTGCGTCTAAAACAGATCAAAGACACATTGCAGTGTTTCCATTACAGCAGAGCAGCCAGATGAAAGTCATTTCTTAAACGATTGAGCAGTGAGCAGTATCATTTTTAGCATACGTGTGTGTGTGTGTGTGTGTGTGTGTGTGTGTGTGTGTGTGTGTGTGCGTTTGGACTACCTGCAGTCTACAACCAAACATCGCGGATTTGGGAGATAGAAATCAATTTAGAACACTAATCCTTCAGAGATTTCTACAGGTTGTCCCTAATGTCTGGACACCCTAGACAAAAATGCATTTTTTTCAAGAAATGAAATTTTCAAAAACATTTTATTGAACTGGAATATTACCAAATAACATCTTCAATATGATTTCCATCATTTGTAATGCAAAGGTTGATGCGCTTTGCAAGATTCACATGACCTCGATGCAGTAACTCCACATTGCAGTCAATTTTAACACATTCACTCTTTATGCATTCAATCAAGTGTGTTGCATCTGTGATTTTCATTGAGTACACCTTCTCCTTTAGCATACCTCAGGAAAAGAAGTCAATTCATTCTTCATTCTTTATGCATTCAATCAAGTGTGTTGCATCTGTGATTTTCATTGAGTACACCTTCTCCTTTAGCATACCGCAGGAAAGGAAGTCAATTCATTCTTCATTCTTTATGCATTCAATCAAGTGTGTTGCATCTGTGATTTTCATTGAGTACACCTTCTCCTTTAGCATACCTCAGGAAAAGAAGTCAATTCATTCTTCATTCTTTATGCATTCAATCAAGTGTGTTGCATCTGTGATTTTCATTGAGTACACCTTCACCTTTAGCATACCCCAGAAAAAGTAGTCAGCTCTTTCTTCTTTCGACAAAACCATGCTTAATCCGTGGATTTAAAAAGTATAGTTAATGACATTTCCTATTTTCCCAGTTTTTAGGGTCACCTTCTACAATTCTTGGGGAATATAATTTCAGACAAATAGACAGAGAATCCGAAAGAAGCTCTTCAACTACAGAATATGATGCTTATTTGGGGTAACAAGTTCTCTTTTAAATATATGCGACGGGCTTTATACAATAGATCTTAATGAACTAGATAACGAGGACATAGCATTTTCATAGGTAAAAAAAACCTCAATTATGTAACATCCCTTTCTTTTAAATAGCGCCTGGTCTTCATTTTGTCCCCTACACTCTTTCCAACAATGATATTTAATTTCTGAAGAATTCTCATTCTTTACCAGCGAGAAAAAATCCAGAACAAACAGTGGCTCTAGGATAATAAGCAACTCCTTAATAGAGTGCCACTGAATGGGATCCAAGTTTAACGTGGCTAATCTGATTAACCCTTACTTCTGAGTAGGTGTCCATACAAAATTCGAGATTAGATAAGCCAACAAGTATAGATATGCTGTAAAATCAACCAATCCACTTAATTAAATAATTTCAAGGTAATTTTTTGAATGAAATCTTCGCTATGGTAGCTGAACTTTTAAAAAAAATTCAAGCGCAGTACTGGACTGGCAATGAGGTCTCATCAGTTTTACAATTGAGTTGTCTAGACGTAACCGCAAATTCTATGCTAACAGTTTCTTTTCTCGCACTTGTCGCTTGTGAAACTCCGGCTGCATGCTTTCTATCCAACCAAATATTCAATAATTTAAATGCAATGTCAATCGGTATCTACTGTTCTGATTACTCTTCTTTTGTTCTCGGTGCTTAATAATGTTTCTTCCACACCCAGTAACCCCTTTTGTCTTAGTGGCTTTATTGCCTTGCTTGGGGTGAACTCGATTAAAAAATATGTACCGCAGTGCGGTGTTCTGATCAACGATCCTAGTCTGGTTTAGCATTATTACTGAGTAGCGAGTTCGATCCTCATATAAAAATTCAATATTAAATAACCCAACAATGTTTGGTACGTGGTAAAATCAACATGGTATTATATTTAACGATACTAGATCAGATGGCTATTACTTCTAAGTAATAAACAATTGACCTCGTTGACCATTCTTACTATGAGATACCAAAGTAAGCTTTTACGCGTCGTCATCTCAGAAAGTCAAAAGAACTCTTTGGGTTGATCTACAAGGTGGCCTCAAATTCACAAGGTGTAGAATTGGGCCTTGAAAACTGTCAATGGTCCACCAAAATAGAAACGGAAGTAAACCCACCTAAACTTACGATAAACACACAAAATGCAACTAGATAACATAAAGTTATATAAACGCCCGACCTACGAGAAGAAAAAGAAAATCTCTCTCATCCTCCTTAGCGGATAATTGAACGTTCGAAGAAAAACCTGGAACCACATACCTTCGATTCGACCGACGTCAGTTTCATGGAGTTCATATGCGAATAAACAATTATTTTACATATGACAAATTTAGTCTCATATTATTAACAGAAATTAATATCTTCACGTCCCATCCATTTAATGTACTTCTCGTAACCTCTAGGTGTTGGACACCCTGAGCTATTCCTCTGATAAGTGTCTCTGCATAGATCTTGCAGTCATCACCGGGGCATCTATCCCCGCTGGCTATTCCTTTGATGTAAACCACTTAACAAACTTTGTGTCATTACCTTCAGGCATGTACTGGCGTCATCTACGGCTGACCGACTCGGTGAGATGGCAACTCCGTCCAAATGGAGAATCAAGGCGACGCTGGACAGAAATGAAAGACCTGTTTGAACTGTGGTTAGAAATCTAGTTTCGTAGACATTACTTGCTTTCAGTTTTTATTGGGTCCCCGACATTAGTAACTAACATAGTAACTAGGTTTTAATAAATATATAACGACTTACTGTTTGGTTTGGTTTATTTTGTCTTAAGGCATATCAACCACAATGGATTATTTAATGACGACAAGATTTTTAGGATATATTTGTATGAATAGAATATGTATTCTTTGTAAGAAATCAGTTTGTAGATCAGGTTTCATTGATTTTTTTTTTATAAAGATGGTTTTTGTCGAGAGTCAAATCTATTGCTGATGAGATTTTTTTCCAAAACTGTATTGCTGGTATTTTTACTATAAAAATCTATTTTTATACTGTCATAGTGTTTTCACCCCAATTAACTATTTACCCATAGCTGGGACCCTAACAGTTGCTACCACCCGGGATCAAGGTGGACCTGGGAACAACAGCAATTAAGAGGTGTTTCCACGCTCTTCAGAACCTCCCGATCAGAGGCCTTGCTGTTGGGTGTAGTTTATCGTCATACCCAGGACGAACGACTTACTGTGTAACTGTAGTTAGAAAGCTATTAGAGCAGAGCGATTGGTATATGCACGATCCTGATCACTTTTGTAGCGGAAATTAACTATAATTTCGCTAAGAATTCTTATTATTGTAAGAACTCTTCAGATTATTAATCTTCTTCTTCTTCGGGTCTTTTATTTTTACAGTAATATAATTGATCTATTCTTCGGCTTTTTAAATGGCATGAACATATGTGCTCTGATGATTGCTTAAAGGTGAAACACAGTCACAACAGAAAGTTGATATCTACACCACGATGAGCACACTCACACAAACGCACACACACACACACACACACACACACATATATATATATATATATATATATATATATATATGTCCATATATATATATATATATATACTGCACTTTAAAATTCATTTATAACTTTATTTGTATTTGCGATAGAAATAATCTGTAAAAAAATGTTATAATACAATGTTTCAACAAGATGGAGTTCCTTGTCACTTTGCTCTGCGTGTTAAAGAGTTTCTAAATCAGGAATTTCCTAACAGATGGATCGGAAGGGGTGGACCATTTTATTGGCCTCCACGTTCGCCAGATTTGACTCCATTAGATTTTTTATGGGGACATGTGAAAACAATTGTGTATGCAACCAAATCTAGTTCATTAGAAGATTTGAAAGCTAAAATAAGTAATATTATTTCAGGCATTACTGTAAATCAGTTGGCAAATGTTTTTCGTGAACTGCAAAATCGTATTACACTTTGTATTGCTAATGATGGAGGACATGTGGAAACTTAAATAAAATTTCAATAAAACCTTAAAAAAATATAGATTTACTTTCTAATACTTTTGACAAAGTATTTCTATCGCAAATACAAGTAAAATTAAAAGTTTTTTAAAGTGCACACAAACTTTATGGACACCCTGTATATTTATATGTATGTATGTGTGTATGTGTGTGTGTGCGTGTGTGTGTGTGTGTGTTTAGGCAGTAAATTCTCTTTTAGGCATGTCTAATTGAATAAATTACAAACATTATATCTGCTTATTTTTATCATAATCCATTCATATTCAGGAATATTTTTCCATATATCACTTTTAAATAAGGCAAGAAATTCACTGTAACAGTGAGAATCATTTTTATTTCCCAAGACTTTCCATCTCCTTCTGAGATCATCATCAGGGGATAACAAATAGGAAACGTATATCAATCTAACATGTTTCACTCTCTTTCTTTTCTTTTTTTTTTTTTTTTTTTGCTTCTTCAGAGTTTCAGACAAAACAGATAAAAAACATCTTCGGTATTTTCAATTTTGTTTGTGTCAATTAATATGTGTCCGAATTGCGCTATATTTTAACAGGCACTACAGAATAACAAACAAATAAGTGTATTTGTCTATATTTCTGAGATGAGGTATAATGTACATTATTTACATTATTCGGACTATTGTCCTCATCTTTGCCGCCATATATATCACAACGTTTCGGCCGTTGTACGCTCCGGCCTTCTTCAGGTGGTTGGAATGTCGAACTGAACCCACGGACACCTGGCACAGTGGATAAAGGCGTTGGTTAGATCCAGTGACAGGACCCAAAGAGTGTGAGTTCAATACCCGGGTAAGGCAGTGGAAAACTTTCTGAAGGAAATTAACAGGAGATAACTGACATCCATTAAACATGGCACGTGAAACTAGAACAGTCTACCTCAGTGAGCGAAATAAAGGGTTCAGTTCGACATTCCAACTACCTGAAGAAGGCCAGAGCGCACAACGGCCGAAACGTTGTGATATATATGGCGACAAAGATGAGGACAATAGTCCGAATAATATAAATAATGTAAATAAGTGTATCACTTAAGAGAAACCATATCGCTTGAATACTTCCATTAGTAGCAACAACTAAAATGACCATCACATGTAACCAGTTGAGAAAATCAGGGAAGGAGGTTGACTATATCAAATAGTAGGTTATTTAGGAAGTTCCCATCATTTCTGAAAAGGGCGATAGCGTTTGACTTGGGAAAACTATTTCTCTGAAAAATGGTTTTAATGGGGAGAATTATAAACTTCGACTAATAGTAGCACTGGACGTTTGGTCAATAAATACCGAATGTTTTCTTATAAGGAAACGGCTAATATTACCATTACCATTAGAGATGAGGAGAACAGATACTACACTTTGATTCAAGCCCAGTGACCGAGGAGTGAAGAAAAGCGTATCGAGTAGCACTGGCTGCTCGGTCAGTGAATGCCGATAATATCACTATTACCGTTACCAAAAGTTCATTAACACTTCTGACATTCACATTAAGACGTAAAACTGAGAGTCTGACTATTACCATTCGGCTTTGATTCCTATGTCCACACACACACACACACACATATATATATATATATATATATATATATATAATTTAAATAAAAACAGACCCCTTTAAGGTTCCATGTAATAAATTATTTCACCACAGCCCTTTTAATGGACTGCTGATCATCAGACTTTACTTCCAAAGGTTGAAACAAAAAATGAAAAGAAATTTACACATTTTTGACGGGCCCTATTAAGCATATGTAAATTAACGAAGTGAGGAAGTGAGGGGGGAGAGAGAAGACATGAGTGAGTTAGATGTAATTTAAAATTTCTATTCTTTTAGACTTTAAATTACTTGATGTCCAGACATTGACACATTTAACCGGTTAACTTAACGGAAGTTATATATTGATATCGAAGGGTAGAGGAAAAAAACCCATAAAAAAGTTTACCCATACGGATTACCTATTTTTTCATAAGCTATATGTATATATATATATATATATATATATATATATATATATATATATATATATATACATGGACAAAGTCCGACAATTATTTTTTCTTTTTATATACAAATATTTATGTAAATGCTCTGTTTATAATAAACAGTATTAACGACATTTACCAGCCTGAATGTCCGAGAACTTTTCATAGAAGATATTTGTTCTCCGACAGGAATTGAAGCTGTATCCTATACAGAACCGTCTTATAGTCTGACGTGCTTTACCGATTGAGCCACAAAGGAGCGTTTCAGTTAGCAAGATCGAAAAGTGTGTAAAAAGTGAGGTGCTACAGGAGGTTTTGAAAAATTTTGTTTGGTAGATTTTTCATTAATTATAACACGTGCGTATTTTGTATACATATTGATTTTCATGTTTCGGAAGAGATAAGTTAAATTCATGAATAATGGACCTTTTGAAAAATGGTGATGCAATGTAGTTTTTTAAACGTGTGTTAATAGTTGGTACTATTTCTATAAATATATGTTCATAATATTTTCTCTTTAAAGGGTTATGTTCTTTTTTGATAAGGCTGGCATTTGGTGAAATTAAAGTTTATGTCCTACGTTGTTGCAGTGTAATACAAGAGAATTTGAATGTTTATCTA
>CAHIKZ030003142.1:3462500-3467500 GCA_903632075.3 Acanthosepion pharaonis | reverse complement strand
CTTCTTTTTCTTCTTCGTATTCTTCTCCTTCTTTTTTTCTTAGTCTTCTTCTTCTTCTTCTTCTTCGCCTCCTTCTTCTTCTTTGATTTGATTTGCCCTTCATCTACACTCTTATCAGCTCTCATTTTCTAAATATTGAATAACTTTCATCCTTTTTAAACCCTTTTCTCCTTTTCTTTCACTTAAATTTATTCTTTCTTTTAATCTCTTTGTCGTCCTCGTCTTTTTCCTCTTTCATACATTTCGTTCCTGTTACAAACAACCAAATATTATTTTCTTTTTTTCCATTCCTCAATCTTAATATTCATCCAGAAGGCTACTAATCTGAAATGTAATTAAAAACTAAATATTTTTTAATAAACATCATCTAATGAACTTCTTGTAATTATGCAATAATTATCTTCAACAGAAATAATGTCTACAGTTTATTATATTGGAAGGTTTATTTTTTATCTGAAAGTTAATTAAACAATATATTATACTAAACTGCAACTAATGAGCCTTTTGTAATTTTAAGATAATTTTCTTCCATTAAAATGTCTGCACAAAAGAAAATGTCTACATAGTTTCTCACTTAATGTGCTTCAGGGCTATTCAAATTTGTAGCAATGGCGGCTCTGTAATTGTGTGTTAAATAAGAACATTTACCCTGACCTCCCCACTGAAACGACACGGGTTCGGGTTTAATGTGGGGAATCCGAGCGCGTACATTCGGTCCAAGAACAAAAATTCGCCGAGCACCCACAACCGTCGATTACGCTGGACTTGGTGCGATCACCGATCTTTCTCTCTAGTGCGCAACCTCAGGCATCTGTTCACCCAAGCTGGGCACCTCACAGTGTGTTTTTCCTCGCATGTGCCTCTGTCACCTCTGACGCTGCTGTAACCGATTCGCACTCTGCCCGAAGACAGACACGCAAATGAGAGATAATAAAACCTAACCGGCCTGTGCCAAATAAGTCTTCTTTTCCACCTCTCTTCACTAAATGGGGCGTTAACATCTGCCTCAAAATGTTTTGCTCGTAAATTCTATTCAAATTCTATTCTTGACTCATCTGGAATAAACTTGCTTTGAATTTCTATTGAATTAGCATATGACTCCGTCCATTGTTTCTATCATGATTTTCATCTTAAAACAGGATCTTGACAAACCAAGGGAACTTGATAGTATCCCTGTAATAGTCATAAGAATTGTGTTCCTGAACTGGCTCTTGTTCTCTCTAAACTTTACAATAAATAACTTGACGCTTCTTGATTTCCTACTTGTTGGAAATCCATTTTCACAAAATTGTAGTCCTTAAGAACTCAAGAGAATCATCTGGTGCTTTTATCAGCATCTTAGCCTTCTACCTCTTTTTGGCAAAATACTAAACGCTCTAATCAACATTGAAATGGTTAAGCAACTCACCATGTAGGGATTTTTTTTCAGATAAGTAATATGGCTTTCGCTTCTCTAGGTCAACTGCAGATGTAATGATTGTTGCTGAAAGCGTCTATCAATTGTTTGATAAGAATAGCAAATCTCGGGCTTTTCCTTTAGATATGTCGAAGAGATTTATGGACGAATTTTTTAACGGATACAGCCTTTCTTATTGATATGTCCCGGAAAGGGATATATTTGAACGAAGTAGCTAAGTGGTTTTGGCTACTATAACCAAGTAGAATACGGTAGCAGTAATCGACTGGTACGCGTCGTAGTCGCAGGTAAGAAGTGTAGATCAATGGCGTAGTCTAAGACTAAGGCTCTTGACTCTCCTACACGTCCGTCTGTATTTATGACGGACACCAATTATTCCGTCAGATATTCTCGGTCAGTATGTAGTGCAGCAACACGGAACGCTCATCCGGACGTGGACCATATATTCTCATCTGCGATATCTGGGAGACTGCTCAACTCGTATCCAGAGCGGTTGTTTATATATATATATATATATATATATATATATATATATATATATCTGTGTGTGTGTGTGTGTGTGTGTGTGTGTAAGCTTATCGTTACAACGGCGAGTTCACTTCAAGACAAACCTGCCCCTGGCTTCCTTTGATGGCCTCCTGTGAATCCAAAAACTATTCTGGTATAATACTATACGAACACGAACGAACTGCCTCAATAAGACAATCATAAAAAATTATTTGCATTGTTTATGAATACATCATTTATAACAATTAATTTGACCCAACTACTTCCCGCCCTGAATTTCTCCATCGTTCTACTCACTCTCTCTCTCTCTCTCTCTCTCTCTCTCGCTCACCCTCACTTTTTATCTTACTCTCTCATTTTCTCTCTCCTTTCTCTTTCTTACTCTGCCTCTCTTACTATCTCTATTTTTTACTCTCTCCTCCCTGTCTCTTTTTATTCCTCTTTCTCCTATCTCTCTTTCTATCTATACCTCCTCTCTCTCTTACTCTCTTACTCTCTCACCTCTCCCTCGCTCTATCCCTCTTACTCTCTCTCTCTCTCTCTTCTCTCTCCCTTTCTCCACGTGTACTGCGTGGCACGGATTTGGATTTGTGATGAGACTTGTGCCAATCTGACAAAGAATCAAGATGAATCTACCGGAGAGTCGTTCAGTTGTCATAGCAACACCGTAGATCAATACGTTTCAGCTTTACTTTGGTCAAGAATTCAGTCATCAATGAGACTCAGTCTGATCAAAAGAGTTCAATGAAAGCGTTTGTTAGTAGCTAACAAGGATCGTAGGAGGTAACGTTTTAAATCTGTTTAATGTTTTTTTCTTTCTCAGGATTCAGCTGATATATCCAATTCTTTGAAAGTCTTTGCAAGATTCTTTAGGAAAACTCTCAACCAATATTGCATTACATTAATATTCCATAATTATTCAATTCTCTAGGTCTCGATATATGTATAGAGGTACGATGGAGTAATAGATAGTGGCTCGGATTGAGGAATCGGAGAGTGGAGTTCTAATTCCAGTCAAATCCATTACATTCATTTACGTGAAAGCCTTGGGAAAGGTATGAATCCTTTTCATTTTCACCGGCTAGGAAAAGGACAACTTTGAATTCAAAACCTGCGGTCTTCAAAAGCTACACCATTTTAATCAAGTCATACGTCAGGAAAGTCCATTATATATATATATATATATATATATATATATATGTGTGTGTGTGTGTGTGTAGATATGTAGAAAAATAGGAAAGAACATATTAGGTATATAATCCGGATTTCTTTAGTATTTTTGTTTTTATTTAAAAAAAAAACAGTGCTCCATACAGGAGTAGACATTAAATTATAATTATATTTAAAAAAGAAAATATGATTCCTTCGCTACATAAGAGTTCTCGTGTTTCAAAATGAGAGCCGAAAACCTCAATATAATTATTAAAATTAAATTGAGTTGTGTATATATATATATATATATATATATATATATATATATATATATATATATATATACACACACACAGAGGATCTAGTATATAAATTGTTTTCTCAATTAAGTGGGTGTATATATATGTGCATATGTGTGTGTATATATATATATATATATATATATATATATATATATATATATATATATATATAAAAAATATACGATGGATAAATTGTCGTCTAGATTACGCAAAAATGAAAATAACACATACATCTCATTTGAACAGATATATTTACCAAAATTATACAAAGATATCTTTAAATTTAAATTGGTGAATGCTGATATAATCCTGGCCTTCAATTCATCTTTAGTGTTACAAGGAATTTTGTTGGTCTCTCCATCAACTACGCCCCACACATAATAATCAAGGGGTTTGCATTCTGGGGAATTAAGTGGCCAGATGTAAGCCATGAGTAGGTTTCTCCTGCTTATGTGGCATGGTGCAGAATAATGTTGCCAGTATTTTCCAGCAGTCACCCATTTGACATTGACAACGAAACACTTTGAAATGTTTATATTAGAGCTTCCGGTGCGAATGACAAGCAGTACAGCATGTCGCTTCCAGTTTTCTGGCGGAGTGAATTACGTCATGGTGCTCTTTTTTATCACAGAGGGTACCCAACTAACACTACTGGGCAGTCAAAAAAATCCCCTAAAAAAACGCGCATGCGCAAAATTAAAAATATAAAATGGCGACAATTTATCGAGCGCACCCTGTATATCTATAGAAGAATATATTAAAAGAATTATTATTTATTCTAAAATATTTGTATTACTTCAAAAGTTATTTTAGTTGATACTTGTATCCACTAAAAATATCGTTTGAAGTAATAATATATATATATATATATATATATATATATATATAGTAGAATAAACCGTCATCTGTCACAATGCTGTAGACTAGGTTCTATAGCTATGGACGCAGTCAGCGCGGTGATGTCACGGTATGGTTGAGCGGAGGACTTCAAGTATGAACCAATATATTATCTATAAAGATATTTTTAAAAATTAAACATTTTAACCATTTCTACATATTTATGCCAAGAATGGAGATATTAATCAAGAGAAACGAAAAAACAAATGAAAAATTTAATAGCAGAGATACTACAATTAGGCTTCTTGAGTGTAACTGAATGGTGAATAATGTTTTATATATATATATATATATATATATATATATATATATAATTTAAAGTTATGGAGTTTTTAAACATTTAAATTACTATCAAACGTTAAAATCTGTGTTTATCTAAATTGCTAAAGTTATACCACCCCTCTTCTTCCTCCAATAAACCTACATGCATCTCTTATCTCTTATCCCTTTACTTCCCCACTTTTTCCTTTTCTCCTTTTTTTCTCTTTTTTCCTTTTTCTCATATCATTTCCGTTGAGTTGACCGATTAAATAGGTCAATGTCTGATCCTTACCCCATCCTTTTTAATAATAAGTAATTATAATAAAAATAAATTTTAAAACTCTCCCTTCACTCTCTAAACTCGACCATGTCTCTTACACTATTCCTCATCACCCTCTATGCCACCTTATATAAGCTTAATACTGCCCTTCAAAAGTGTAAATTTTAAATTCATTTTTCGTTTC
>CAHIKZ030003142.1:3402500-3457500 GCA_903632075.3 Acanthosepion pharaonis | reverse complement strand
ATTCTATGTTAACAGTTTCTTTTCTGACACTTCTCGCTTGTTGATCTCCATTCCGGCTCCATGCATTCCAGCCAACATTAATCTGCAAAAAATTAAATGCAATGTCAATCGCTCTCTCCTGTCCACCTGAATATTCTTTCCTCTTCCTGTTCGTTATTAATGTTTCTGTTCCTAATTCTTCTACACCGTTGTGTCTTCTTTGTACGGGGTATATATATATATATATATATATATATATATATATATATATATATATATATCATCTCACCAGGCGGAAAGTTTTTTTTTTTTTAATTTCTCTGTAACTTACATTGAGCTCTCTTTAGATTAATGTCCTTCTTGGAATTATCCCTATCAATTATCAATTGCTGGAGGGAGAAGAAGATTTCCAACGTGAAAAGGAAGTGAATGTAATGGATTCGGCGAGAGAGAGAGAGAGAGAGAGAGGTATAAAGAAGACTGAAAACATCACCGCCTAAAATTTATAGACAATAAAAAAGTGCTCAATACAAAATTAAAAAATCGAATGTGTAGAGTTAAGATATTTAAGAAAAAGGCTAAAATGCCAACCAACCATTTTATCCTTTTCGTATATATATATATATATATATATATATATATATATATATATATATATATATATCAATTAAGAAAATGTTTAAAATCGATCACGATGAAAATATGTATATATTCATCTCTTCAGACCGAATTTTTTTTTTTAGAAAAGATGATGAGATCAAGAACAAAATAGAAAACTTTTATCAATCTAACATGTTTCAATTTTATTAAAGCTTCATCAGAGAATGAGATATGGGGAAAAAGAAATTTCATTCTCTGATGAAACCTTAATAATAGTAAAACATAAATTTTGACTATTTGTTTTTATATATATATATATATATATATATATATATATATATATATATATAGATAGATAGATAGATAGATAGGTAGATATGCTAAGATAAAATATATATATATATATATATATATATATATATATATATATATATATATATATATATATATATATGCACTGATAGAAATGTAAAAGTAAGACTGAAAACAGCCGCGCCTAAAAAGGTATAAACAACAGGTGCTCAATACAAAAATTCAAAATCAGATATGTAGAACGAAACAAAATAATTTATTTTTCCCCGCCTCTTTTCCTCACTTACAATATTTCTCCCCACTCTCGCCTTCCATCATCCTTCCGGTGTTCTGGTATATTGGAGTAGTTTTCTTTGGCTTGTACATCTTTCCATATGCTCTTGAAAAATTATTTCCGTTGAGCTCTCTGGGAAGAAAGTGTGACTTTGTAAACAGTGACTATTAGTGCTACTAAAGCAAAACTCTTCGATAAAACGAATCGAGTTCACTCAGTCACTGGCGTGTTTATATATAAAAAAAGAATAAAAATAAAAAAATAAATACACTTAAATTCACCTGCAACACCGCCGTGCGCCAATGACTGACATCAATTCAGCCAAGTTTCGATCCTACCTTGAGGCAACCGGACGTCTAGCCACACTGATGAACTGTGATACAACGAAACAGTCTATGGAAGATAATACATATATATATATATATATATATATTATTTTGATTGGTTGATCTGAATATAAACAAATCAAATCTTGCTGCTATCTCCTCCCTCTTCTTTCTTACTGTTTGTCCGTATTCTCCCTTTTCTCAGAAAAAGAGAGAGTATCTTATGTCTTTCGTTCTTACTATTTTTCTTTTCTTTCGTTTCTCGTGAAAAGAGGTTGTATGTTGTTTTTAAATGTCAATAAATTGTCTACTAACCAGTTATTCACTAACACCTGATGTGTTAGTACACATCGAAATACGATTGCATTTGTGTGGCGTTTTTACATGTTTTGATATAAATATATAATGAAGTATATATATATATATATATATATATATATATATGAAGTTCGCCCTGTGCAAGGCACGGGAGACACTCGGGGTTAGAGGGTTACAGAGTAAGCAGTACAGTTTATGTTGATATGTGGGGAAGATAACGGTTATCCCTAGACTTGAACACGTTAAGATTGTATTGATCGGGAAGACACCCTTTGGGGAGTTGGTTCCATAATGCGATGGTTCTCAGGAAGAAAGCAACGTAGAACTTTCTCGCGGGTCCATAGCTGTGAGAGTTACAACTGGTGAAACAAAGTAATTTATGGAAATAGCGATTGAGCAGTGAGAGTCTTGCAACTTTTAGCCTGTAAGAAGGAGGTTGCTGGGGGAAAAAATTGTCTTCGAGGACGAGAAAACGCTTTTAGACTCTATCGCGACTGAAAAGTGAGGCCTGGGCAGTTCCTATTCAAATATAGCAGCAGTACTCCATTTTAGGCCTGATCTGACTCTTGTAAAGTTAGAAGATACCATGAGGACTCAGGTACTTACTAGAGTGGTACAGGGAGCCGACCGTTTTTCCAGGACCTTTAGCAATGTATCGTATGTACGAGTTCGTCTCACATGTGGTGTGAGTTGAATTTAAGGCCCAAGAGTCACTCAAGGAACATTGCTTCTCTGAGGGAACATCCATTTATCATGATTGGTAATAGATCATGATCAGATCAGCGTATACAGACACACAAACATATATATATATATATATATATATATATATATATATATATATATATATATACTTGTCAGCTGTCAATATAGCATGACGCCCTTGAGCGTTTAGCCTTGGAGCAGGTAGAATGGAGATCAACGTGTTTTAGTTGACTCAGCAGTTTTCAATCTGCTCGTCTGAGTCGTCTTCAATAAGCGAGAGCAAGATCTAAAAGGTCAGCCGATCTAACAGTGATCTCATCCCACAATCCTTACTCTTGCTCAATTAAGCTGTCAGATACTCATACTCACAGTGAAATGATGTAACCAGTTCCCGTACAATCACCGAAGTTAAGCAACGTCGATCTTGGTCAGTACGTAGACGATTAAAAGCTTGAAAATACTAGATGCTGTAAGTTTGCCTGTTCGGGTGGTGTAATGGATATTGGCTAGGTATTGTTAATCGGTGAGCCGAGTTCTAATTCCAGTTGTGTTTGTTATATTCCCCTACGCACAATTACTTCTGGAAAATAAATAAATCCACCTCTCTTTCCCTCAACTATGGGTTAACTAGTAAGATTTGTATCACTAAATAATCATAATCCCCCCAAATTCTTACAATCTTAAAATATTGTCTGACTTTTAAAAGTCGATAAGACGTAGAAACCTAATCAACCAATAAAAACATAATGATGCTAAATTCATTTATTTTACACAAAAATTATTTTACAATATGATCTTTTTCTTTCTTAAAGAAATAAATTTAGTGGCGGATATTAATAAGCTAAAACGAACATTATCATTATAATTTTCAGATGGAAATTTTTCCAAGGATGACATATCATGCTATTCGCTTCTTAATTGACACTCGTATATTTATGTGTTTAAATGTATCGAAATCGGTAATATCGTATGTTGATTGATACGAAATATTATTGGACATTGATGCTAAGTTTATATCCATCCTACTTTGAAACCAAGAGGAAAACAAGGAAAGAAAGTATCAAAAGTGTATGGTGACCCAGACAATTCTTCAACATCATCGCCTTTCTCGTCAAACCATTTCTCTGCCATAAATATTCATTGCTTGCAATCTATAAGTCGCTTTTGGCTTTGGGCGATTAATTCGCAACTAACCAACATTTTTTTTCTTTATTTATCTATTTTCTAAATTTTATTTTCAAGAACGTGATTCGCCAGCTTTCTCCTTCTCATCCACTGTATAATATACATTTTATCAAAGTCCTATGAAAAGAAGATTGACAGTTTTTATGTTAGCGACTTCAGTACGCGAGAAAACGTTGAGAAAACGATGACCTTGAAGGAAAAAATTCGTTCAACTTTAATGCCATTCCGTGCAAGAAAGAGAACAGAAGAAAAATGACTTCAAGATAGGTCTGTGACTGATTATTTTTATTATATTTATATATTCTTCAGCTTCGGCATCCATATTTGCACTAGCTTCTTCATCATTCTTCTTCCTGTCACGTGGTACGCACTAGCATCTTCATCAATCTTGTTTCAATGACGGCGTTTGCAAAATAATCCGCATCTTTTTTTTTTATATCTATCACACGTTCACAATTGAATTTCAACACATTCTTTTTTTTACTTGCATTATTTACATTATTAGGACTGCTATACTCATCTTCATTGCCATATTCTCAACGTTTAGGCCGTTGTACGCTCCGGCCTTCTTCAGGTGATTGGAATACTAATGATGTTTGAAATCTTTCTATTCTGGGATCTTCGTCAGTCCTTTACGACTTGGTGGGCCATTATAATTCCTCTATCGGATCAAGACATTCAATGGAGTCAGAGAGTGGAAGATACTTTCTAAATATTGGCTGAAACATCTCGTCTAAAAAAAACTGATTCGAACAAGTAAGATGTTATTAATACGAATAGTTAAATTCTTCGTCGTTAGCAAAAGCGACAGCCCAGGTTGCAAGCTGGATATTGGGGACGTGAAACTCAAGCAGATAGAAATTTAACTATTTGGAGAGTTTTGTAATACCCATTCATTCATTTATACTCTGTGTTCACCATTCTTCTTGTTGTAACTCTGGTTCATGGTGACATTTAAAGCAGAATAGTGCTGTGGTTTACCGGTTCTTTTTGCACAGGGGCTTCTCTCAAATGTTCCTCCGCCTACTGTTAAAACCGTTGCCCTCTGAGTCTCAGCTCCTACGCAAGGGCTGACGACTGGCCGAGTTCGCTTGGCACAGGTGAGATGGGGAGAGGCGTTTCCCTTAAACGGTCGAGTCGGGAATCCCATCTGACTAACCTCACACACTTTCGACGGCAGGTCGATGGCTTTTGACTAGGCTGTGGCCATCGCAGTGCCCATGCGACTACTTGGAGTCATGTGAGAGCTGGACGTAGGCCGTGGACTAGTAAAGTTCATCATCTCAGTTCATCTGAGTAAAGCAGGGTTGACCATTTCGCTACAAAGGTACTACCACTGACGATGCCCATATAAGGAGTGTAACAGATAACCGAAAAATGTGACAAAGAAGCAGTAGAGAAACAGTGAAAGAAATTAAGCAAACTTTTGACTTTTGAAGAAAATTAAGCAAACTTTTGACTTTTGAAGAAAATTAAGCAAACTTTTGACTTTTGAAGAAAATTAAGCAAACTTTTGACTTTTGAAGAAAATGTCATTAGAAAAAAAGAGTGCTGATTGCGATCTCTAATCTCTTATATGGCAGTGAATGCTGGACAATATCTTCATAGATGAAGAAGAGACTTGAAACAATAGAAATATGGTTTTACCAATAAGTGCTCAGAATTATATGGAGAAAACACGTGAGCAATGAGAAAATTTAAAAGGAATTTTAAAATTACAAGAAAACTTGTAATCATACCGAGACAGATGAAATTCCTAAAAAATATAATGAAGAAAGAAGACATTGCGAATTTAATACTCACAAGACATTGAAGGCAAATAAGGGAGAAGGAATATGGAAAGTAACCTACTTTACGGGTTTGTATGAATACATGACAGAAAAAATAAAATGTGGGATGCTAAAAGATCAAACGCTATTTAGTTTAACAAAAAATAAAAAAAAATAAAACGGAAGTTAGGGATAGCTATGGTTGCCCACAAAGGAACATGACATATAAATGAAGGCGAATAGTATAATAATCCAGCTCAATATCTTTTCGACTTATGGGCGATAGCGGGAAAAATACAAGTTCCTTTTTCCTTAAACAATTCGTGAATGAGCTAGTGCTACTATTTTGGCTCCTTCATGTATTAGTAGAACGCCATGTTTCATTCGTTGCCGTCTGTGCACTATTATCTCTACTGAGCATGCGTCAGTAACAAGAGAAAAAAGGCCGACATTTTCTTCAGCTGTCGATTACAGAGGCGCGTTCATCTTTCTAGAATGCAATTGCACTTCAATTTGCAACCAAAAACGTGCGAACTTAACTCCTTTTTTTATTTCCCTTTTTTTATTATTATTTTTTTTCTCTTCATTCTGTCATTTTTCAAGTTCATGACTGAAAAAGTAACTCTTATAACATCACCTGCCAGTAGTGTCTTCGCATCTGCCATTCGACCTCTTTTTTTCTCTCCCTTCTGAATCCTTGTTTGTTTTTGTTTTTTCTAATCATTCGTACTTTCTTTTCTTTTTATGCAACCTGAGTTCATTGTTTTTTAACTCTCTTCGTCTAAACAGATTACTCTTCTGATTAACTTTCTACATCGTCGTTAGGTCTTGTTTTCTGTGCGCTCTCCTAGGACACGTTCTTACTTTTTACTCTCTTTTTTCCTTTTACATTGTATTCGTATTTTCCAACTCTCTTGAACCTAACGTGCTCTTCTTTCTTTTCTCCTTTCTTTCTGTTTTTCCTTCTCGTTTTTATTGTTCAGTTTTATTAGATCCTCTCCTTCACTCTCATCCCCCTTCTGCCCCACTTCCTTTTTTAGTTACCATCCTTCTTTATCTATATTTTCTTCTCCTCATTTACCCCTCTTTAACCTCTTCCCTACATCTTGTTCTTTTTTTTGTTCCTCCTCCTTTTTTCCTTTCCTTTCCTTCTCTTCTTCTTTTTACCGTTCGTTACCGTCTTCATTTAATATTGTTTTCTATCCATACGCCTTTCCCTTTCCCTATCTTTTTCTTTTTCATTTTTTCTATTTTCTTTTTCTCTTTTTCTTTGTTTTTTTTTTCTTTCATTTATTTTTCTCTTTACTTTTCTTTTTTCTCCCTTTTTATTATCCTTCTTCTATCTCCTTTTTACTACTAATCATTCACTCATTCATTCATTCTTCTTCTTCTTCTTCTTCTTCTTCTTCTTCTTCTTCTCTTTGTTGTTGTTCTCCTCCCCCTCCTCCTTCTTTTTCCCCTCCTCCTCCTTCCTCTTCTTCTTCTTCTCCCCCTCCTCTTTCTTCTTTTTCCCCTCCTCCTTCTTCTTCTTCTTCTTCTTCTTCTCCCCCTCCTCCTCCTCCTCCTCCTCCTTCTTCTTCTTCTTCTTCTTCTTCTTCTTCTTCTACGAACATATTTTGAAGTTAACAAAATATTATTTCCCACTCCTCCTGTTTTCCAGATTTTCTCTCTCATACCTCTATTTCTACCCCTTTTGTTTTCTTTGCCCTCTCTCTCTCTCTCTCGTACGCTCTCTCTCTCTCTTTCTCTTTCTCTTCCTCTTTTCCTCTCTCTTTCTCTCTCTTTCTCAATCCGATAATTTGCAGTTTTTATGTTTCGATACTTTATGTGTGTTTCTCTCTATTTTTCTCTTTTTGTCTGTCGAGATCTTATTTTTTTTAGGATCTCTTAGTTTTTCCTCCCCTCTTCCCCCTCCTTCTCTCTCTCCCCCCTTTCATTCTTCCCTCTCTCTCTCTCTCTCTCTCTCTATTATACTTTCTTTGTCTATGTTTTCTAATAATTTTAGTTCTACTAATTCTTTCGCTCTTACTCTTTGTCCCACTCTCTCTCTCTCTCTCTCTCTCTTTCTTGTTCCCTGTTTTCTCCTTATTTTTCTTCTCCTTACTCTTTCTTTTTCTCATTTTTATCTATTTATTTATTTATCTCCCCTCTCTTTCTCATTCTCTATCTTTCTCTCTCTCTTTCTTTGCATACGTTTTCTCATTATTTTAGTTCTACTAATACTTCCCCTCTCACTCTCTGTTTAACACTTTCGCCCTCTTTCCCTTATTTCTATTTTTCTAACTTCTCTATCTATCTATCTATCTATCTATCTATCTATCTATCTATCTCATTCTGTTCGTATCTATCTATCTATCTATCTATCTATCTATCTATCTATCTATCTATCTCCCCAACTAACACTCCCCATCTCTCTCTCTCTTTCTCGCTCTCTCTCTCTCTCTCTCTCTCTCTGTCAAAGCTTTTTCATAGTTATACTCATCCTTTCCATTTCACTCTCTGTTCCACTGTATCTCTCTCTCTCTCTCTTCCTCTACCTTCTCCTTATTTTCTTCTTTCCTACTCTTTCTCCCGTTATCTATGACCTCTCTCTCTCTCTCTCTGATTAGGTTTTTCTCATTATCTTAGTCTTACTAATCCTTTCCCGCTCATTCTCTGTCTCACTCACATTTTTTCTCTCCCCCTCCCTCTATCTGTCTTTATTCTCGCACAATCTCCAAGTGTCAAGTAACATCACACTCCACTTTATATAATTAGTCCAATCTTCCGTTGTCTTATCGTCTTCTCAGATCTGATCTCACAAGACGTTGATCTGATGTCGAACTGAAGAGTCACGAGAAGAAACGAGTGCCAATCAGACGCTTACCATTCGCACGCCAAAGACTTTTACGGTTAATAACTTTCTTTGTATCTTTTCCAAGTCTTGTTTATTTCCTCATTTTTGATCCTCGACTAATTTGTTTCTTCTTTTTCTTTTCTTCCTCCTTCAGTTTTTTTTTCTTCTTTATTATTTCAAAGATGAAAGAAATAAAATCAAAGAAATAAACCAGTAATTAATTTGATGCTAACTCGTTATCCAAGTGTTGTGTAATAACAAGATTATCTCCCTTGGATTACGTTCCCGGAATTGATAAGCGAGCAGCAAATCAAGGCAATACAAAACGAGCATCATTTTTCCTCTTTGTTTTCTTGTCCTGTTTCATGATTTTTTTGCTACCTGAGCGCACCCCCCACCTCCCTCCATGCCTTCCAATCGCTTCTCTTTTGCTTTCTTTCTCTTCCTCTTATCTCTCAGTTCCTCTTCTTGTCCTCTTTATCTATTTTAGTGCTCTTTTACTTCTTCTTCGTTACCTTATCACATTTCTATTTGATTTCATTCGGCTCATATCATCATCATCATCGTCATCGTCGTCATCATCATCATCATCATCATCGTTATCACCATCGTATTGGTTATTATGAAAATCTTTCCTACATTGATTTCTGTTCATTCAACTTTTCCTTCCGTCAATTTAGAAATACGTCTTCTTTCTTTCTTTATTGTTCTTTTTTCTTTCTTTTATTACTTTAATATCTCCTTTACTTCAATTTTTTTCTTTATTGCTTTTTTTTTTTCATTTCTTTCTCTCTGTTGGTTTGTCTTTCTTTCTTTCTTTCTTTCTATTTAACTTTATTTGCTTCCCTTCTTTGTTTGATTCTTACTGTCTTCTTTTTTCTTTCTTTTTTCTTTCTTTCTTTCTTTTTAACTTTATTTGCTTCACTTCTTTGTTTGATTCTTACTGTCTTCTTTTTTCTTTCTTTTTTCTTTCTTTCTTTCTTTTTAACTTTATTTGCTTCACTTCTTTGTTTGATTCTTACTGTCTTCTTTTTTCTTTCTTTTTTCTTTCTTTTTTCTTTCTTTCTTTCTTTTTAACTTTATTTGCTTCCCTTCTTTGTTTGATTCTTACTGTCTCCTTTTTTTTTCTTTTTTCTTTCTTTCTTTCTTTCTTTCTTTCTTTCTATTTAACTTTATTTGCTTCCCTTCTTTGTTTGATTCTTACTGTCTCCTTTTTTCTTTCTTTCTTTCTTTCTTTTTAACTTTATTTGCTTCCCTTCTTTGTTTGATTCTTACTGTCTTCTTTTTTCTTTCTTTCTTTCTTTCTTTCTGTCTGTCTGTCTTTCTTTCTATTTATCTTTTTTCCTTCCCTTGTTCATTTGATTCTTACATTCTTTCTTTTGTCTTTCTTTCTTTTTCTTTCTTTCTTTCTTTTCAACTTTATATCCTTTCCTTCTCTGTTTGATTCTTACTGTCTTCTTTCTTTTTTCTTTCTTTACTATATAATTTTATCATCTTCCCTTCTTTCTTTGTTCGTTTTTCTTTTATTCCCTCTTCATACTGTTATCTTCCCTTCTTTGTTCTTTCCTTCTTTCATCATTTATTTAGTTGGTATCTCTCTTTCTATTATCATTCTCTAAGTCCCTCTTACTTCCTCCGTTGTTACAGCATTTTCTCTTCTGTCGCCTTTTCTCTTCTGTCACCTTTTCTTTTCTGTCGCCTTTTGTCTTCTTTCTCACTTTTTTATTATATATTTCATCATCTGATTCTTTTTATTTCTACATTGATTTCCTTCTTTTATCCTCACATCTTTCGTCTGTCTTCTTCCTACTCTGCTGGCTTTCATATTTTTTTACACCTCAGAAAATCCATAGCTTTAATTTTTTTATTTATCCATTTTCTTGTATTTCTTTTGATATTTTCCCCTTGCAATTTTATTTCTCTTCCTTTCCACAAGCCAAATTCACTCCCATCCTCTCACTGTTATTTATTTTTGTAAATTTGTTTTCTCTTTTATTTTTCCTTCTTCCACATTTTGATATCATACTCCTATTTGCCAATCCGAAAAAATATGAAAGGGAAAATTAAAAACTAAAATGGCTGCGGTGTTAGCTTTCAATTTGAACGCTTCGGTGTCGTCTGCCACTCCTTCAGATCCCTTTTCACTTCAGTTCATACGAAATACGCACGAGACGTCGTTTAAGTTCCCACTTCCTCTCTCCTTATAATATCGACTTCTATCAACACATCTTTAAAACCTGCCGATCTGTTAAGGATTTTAATGACATGGAAAACTCCTATCTATACTGTACAATAACGTTAACCCGAAAATTTAAGACAATTACCGTCAATTACAATTGTCCTGTCGTAGAAGACGACCTGGTATAGGAATCGACGCCGGAATGGTTTCTTTAAGGTTGGAATTTGTATGAATTTTAAATCAACCTCACTGTTTGTATATATATATATATATATATATATATATATATATATATATATATATATATATATATATATATATTATATATATAGTGATTTTCTAAGCGTAGCTTAGATGTGGCACAAAGCCGAATCTATGGGGCAGATCTAGTGGAATCGAACTCACTTTTTAGCCGTAGCGAGACAAGCTTCTTAACCATTACATCTCCTCGGGGTGCCATAGTTATTTTCTAAGCGTAGCTTACATGTGGCACAAGGCCTCACTTTTTCAGTCGTAATTGTTCGAGCGAGAAAAGCTTGCTAACCATTACACCACGTCGATATATATATATATATATATATATATAATGGACTACAAGGATAATCGCATCTAACCATAAGCAAGCGTCTTTGAATTAGAAGGGTTCATTTTACGAAATGGAAATGCTTTCAATGACTAAATCCGACTGTTTTATTTTGTTTTGTTTTTTTTGCACTCAAAACATTGACTTGTTTCAAAAATAGGTAAATATTCGTCGTTTATATTTCACTCGATAAGCATTTACGTGGCTGGAGAATAGGTCCGGTCGATTTTCCAGTCTTTTTAGAAAAATCAACATTGCATTCGATGTGAAAGCTAGAGTTCTTTGTGATAAGTACCGAAGCCAAGAATTAAATTCATAGATTTTACCAATTCTTGTGCATTTAGTTTTAAAGATCGTATGAATGTACAGTATTACGTCATTTCCGCTCAAAAATTGACTTCAAAATTTTGCTCTTTCAGGAATAAATCCAAATAAAATTGATATCTTTTGTATTAGATAACATTGAATGGAAAATATATTCAAGCCAGAATTCTAATTATGAATCTCCACAAGCAAATTATGCTTTTTTTTTTTACTGTATTCGATAAGTAAAAACAATGTAAAAAATATAAAATTACAAGGAGGGCTACACAATGAATAAGATTTGTTAGTTCAATTGCTACATCATAATTAATATAAATAAATAAAATAAATAAATAAAAATGTGAATAACACCATAATAATTATGGGCACAAATTGTAAGACAAAATGTTTTAAATTTGCATTGTTTATTAAAAACCCCATTAAAAGTACCGCTCTGTATAACATATTGCATCATAATATGGCGATATATATCTATATATATATATATATATATATATCAGTAAATGCAAAGCTCTTCTGTAAAATGAATGGAGCAATATAGCCGCTTGGCGTTTGTTAATACGCTAGATTTGGCTAACTCATTCTGTCGAGTGAAGATAGCTCAGTGGTAGCTCTGACTGACACCTAATCGGTTGGGTTTCGATACGGCCTTGAGGCATTTGGTCGCACTGAGGAGCCGTGATACAGAGAAACATTAGTGTGTGGGAATGAAAACACACACACACACACATATATATATATATATATATATATATATATATATATATATATATATATATATGTTCGTGTGTGTGTGTATTATTAAATTAACTGGTTTAAAATATAGTTTATTCGCTACACAGTAATAACCATGTTTCAAAAATGGAAGCTAAAAACTTCGCTTGAAGAGGAAATGGAACTAATGTTTTTAATTTAATTACAAAATTAAATTTGAAGTTTTTAGCTTCCATTTTTGAAATATTGAAATTACTGTGTAGCGAAAAATACATATTTATTTAAGTATAAGTACATTCGACGGTGCTTTATACAGTTTCAACAAAGTGGGAGTCTGTGTAAAGAAAAAAGTCCCGGCGACAAAGAGTTTCGGTGAGAATCCATGCTGCTTTTGAGGGGAGTTCGTGGAAGTTCACAAATCGAACTAGATGTGAGCTTGCGATCACTCAATCTATTATCTGACGTCTACATTTGAAACCTTACAGACGACGCCTCGTTCAGTCACTTACCAAGAGCTTGCTCTTTGTTCTTTGCCTCGAGATCCCAAGACCTCACTGTGTGTGTGTTTTTTTTTTCTTGTGGGGACGCGTAAAAAATCGCATTTATGTTCCACCGCTACCAATTAATCTCGCTGACCTTAAACATCGAATAAAAACAGGGATCAACTCAGTGGATTTTGATATACTGATACACATCTAGAAGGAATTCTCTCATCGCATTGATGTTGCCTGTACTGCAGGTGGTGGCCATATTGAACACTTGTAAGACAGAAAATAAAAGTTGATTGTTAGTAGAATACTTGTGACGTGAGTTTTCTATTGCTTTTGCTTATTAAAATATCGTGTAGTGAAATCAGTTCATTCTTTTTTAATAATCATATATATATATATATATATATATATATATATATATATATATATATATATAGAGTTATGGCTAAGTATGGCTAAGGGTATTAGCAGGTAAGTGAACGTAATTGATTCGACTGGAATTCAAACTCGTTTCTCGGATTCCTCAATTCGAGCAGCTATCCATTATGCCATACGGTGAAGTAATGGATAGCGGCTCGGATTGAGGAATCTAAGAGCCGAGTTCGAATTCCACTCGAATCCATTTATGTGCTAATACCCTTGGGAAAGGTATGAATCCTCTTCTCCCTTTAGCTATGGGTAAATAGCAGGACAAACCGGGTTCTATAGCCTTGGGTGCCAACTGATCTACCGCAGAAAGAAATGGCAACCTGCTGATTGGAAAAATCTGCCACTTCAGTCATGTATCGAATGATACATGATCGCCTAAGCGTGTATCACGCATGGCACATAACTGAACTCTTACTACGGAAATTAATTCAACCTTGTATTTTTTTCTCTATTCATGGCCTTGTGACAGACTATACTAAACTTATTACGAGGACTTGCTACTTACAATAATAAAAATACGTTAATTGCGGTTGTCAGTGGGTTTCAATTATCAAAATAAAATTAATAACAGTTAAGAAAAATCGCAACAGCTCTTCTGAGATTTGCATCTTGTCGATAATTAAATAAACAAAGAAACAGGTGCGTTCTATAAAATGTCGTATCTGTTGAAGGTATCGTATGAATTTTGCAGAGAAAAAAAGCGAATGTTTTTGTTTTTCTTTTTAAATTTATAAAGCAGCAGCCGTAAATGTCTATTCTTCTTTAATTATAACAGACTTAAGAGTAGAAACACACAAAGAATACAAAATGAATACAAAAGTGTTAGGATTCCAAATCTAGTCTTTAACATCCTCCATTTCATTTACAATGGTGGTACGCGGGTTGGTCAAAAAGCAATGTCTATCCTTTTCTAATTACAACTACGAAGATATAACATAATGGACAAAGATATTTCAAGTTTCTTAACCTGTGTAGACACTTGCTTCCAAATCTTGGTCTTCTTTCTTTGAATCAAGGCATATAATTTTGTCTTTGAATCAAGGTATATAATAGTTTCTTTGAATCAAGGCATATAATTCTCTCTTTGAATCAAGGCATATAATTCTCTCTTTGAATCAAGGTATATAATATTTTCTTTGAATCAAGGCATATAATTCTGCCTTTGAATCAAGGTATATAATTCTTCCTTTGAATCAAGACATATAAAAGCTTCATAGTTGTTTTTCAGCCATGTGAAAGTTACCTTTTTGAACGTCTTTGGTGGATTTTACAACATATCCAACCTTATGCAAATGCTGGAATGCGTTTCTTTTATTATACTTGAGTTGATAATTAAACATTGATCATGTTTATACCTGAGCCATGCTTATACATATTGGTCGACTTACTGCTAGAGTCTATAGAAAAAAATTGTCAAATTTAATCTTGAGTCTAGAGGTGGACATTGGTTGTTTTTATACTATAGCTGAATATTGGTTGAATTTATACTTGAGTCTATAGGTAAATATTGGTTGGGCTTATACCTGAGCTTATAGGCAAACATTAGTCGTGTTTGAACTCGAGCCTATAGGTAAACATAATTTGCTTTTATACATGAGTCTATAGATAAACACTGATCAGATTTATACATGAATGTATAAGTAAACCTTGATTTGGTAAATATTTGACTTTATAAGTAAACATTACTCGGGATTATAATTGAATCTATTGATATTAAATTGATTGACTGACTGTTTTTTTTTTGCTGTTTATCAACCTGTTGTTTGTTATTTAAAGCTGAAACACATTTCGATAAGAATTCTTTTCTTTGAGTGAATATTGCATTAACAATTTTATGAAGATAACAAACATTTTTCCAGATACAAGTTCTCCTATTTAACCCATAGATGTGCGGAGAGATGAGAGGGTTTCATACATTTTTCAAGAGTATTTGCGCGTAAGTGTGTGTAACGAATTTGACTGGAATTCGAACTAGGTGCTCTGATTTTTCATTCCGAATCGCTATAAACCGCCCGCATATCCGAATCTATCGGTAGACACTGGACGAATTTATACTTGAGGCATTGGAAAACGGCTGTTCTCTGGGTGTTTCTTTCATAGAGTCAAACAGATCCGAGTCTGCACAACTGTCTTCTGTTCATTCATAAAGACTAGGAATCCATTTTGCACAGACATTTGAGGTGCCAAACGAATGCACCAAACTTTAGGCACTACCACAGATCACATGTCATCTTTCGTAGAGTTTTGTAGGCGAAATTCTGTCTTCTCTTACAAGAGCTGCAACTGCTGTTATTATCTTCATTCTCTGAAGCATCTGACCTGCCACTGTTTAGCCTCTCACTAAAGTCATTCTTGAATTTTTCTCTACGATTGTCATTAACTCAAGTGACCTACACACTCTGTGTGTTTAAATCAAGTTTAGTCTTTTCATTAATATCCATTAATCTCCCGTGACTCTTTGCAGCTCTTTAGCCTTCCAAAAAACATAAACTCTGTGGTATCCATTTCTTTTCTACATATTTTTTAAGCATTTCATGCCAAGCAAGGCGGGGGTGCCACCAGCGCGCAAGGGTTTACAGAGAGTGAAAGTAAGAGTAAAAAAGGGAGGGTTTACAGAGAGTGAGAGCAAGAGTAAAGAGGGGTGCTTGAGGAAAGGATATAGAGAAGGACGGGATCAGGATCAAGGCATCTGATGATGCCGATTGAGATTGCATTTGAATATATGAAGATTATAGCTATCAGAGAAGTTAATAAGAGGAAGGGAGCTCAACGATCGGGAAGTGCGAGATAAGAAGCTGTTGGAATGGAAGAGACGGCTGCATTTAACCGTTTCGACAGTGAAAGGGTGGGACTGAGATGCCAGCCTAGTAGCACGCTTAAATTCATGTAGTCAGGGTACCAGTGAAAATAACTTGTCAGTTGCAGTTGTAGAAAGATATGAAAATATTTGAGAAAGAAACGAGATAGATGGGAAGTTCTTGGGCTGACTTCCGATCAACGTTAGCTGAGAAACCCGTTTGACTTTCGTCCGACGAACCCGAATCGGCCAAAAGGCTATTTTTTGGCCGAGCCTCAGGACCTATTCGTTTCCGTGGGTGAAATGATGCATATCCGTATCCGTCTGGATTTTGTCGAGTGCTTCGAGATGAACAGCAAGAGCACCAGACCATATATAACAACAGTTCAAGGACGAATGGTAGATTTGTTGATTTGAAGGATGTACTCAGGCGAGAAGCGCAGATATTTTTTTCCAGACGGTTAGAAGCAGAAAACGTTAACTCCACAAATATTAACTTTATATTTTATAGCTAAAAAAATAGTAATTGTAAAAATATTTTAAAATTTAATTCGAGAAGGCATTATTTTTTGATTAATGTTCATAAAATGTAAAATTTTTAAATATTGACATTGTCACCTATCGGTTTGAGTCAAGAGTCGATACCTCATTGTTAAAATATCAGTTCCTTGTGATATTCCTCGTTAAACTCAGAAAAATATTAATGTGTGCAGTTGTTGGGAATTTTCGATATGGTAGATTTTAAAAACACGATCGTTAAAAGACCCACATTTTGAGATGCGAGAAAGTAGGCAAAAAATAAAAAATCTGTCGAAAATTAATTGCAAAAATTTGCAATTAAATGTATAGTATATAAATTATAACGGAGAACACTAAATACGTAACAAATGAAATATTAAATTTGAATTACATAATAAATTTAAATTTTGATTAAATTGAAAATATTGAATACATTTAAATGTTGAACGAATACGAAATTTGAAATATTGAATAATGTTAAAACTTTAATAGAGTCTCAACTAAAAGCAAGAATTTTGTTGCATGTTCGGGTAGTGTAACGGATATCAGCACGGAATCTGAAATCGGCGAGCCGAATTCAAATTCTTCGTTAGTCTCTTCGGCTCACCTTTGCATAAAAGTCCTTGGCAGTGTGTGTTCTATAGTATTGGGTGGCAAAAAGCCCTAAAATGTTTCCCCTCTTCCTCCAGAATAGAACAACAGCTGGGAATTCAAAATCAGCCGAAAGAACGATAGGTTCCGCCAGGCTATTTTACTCCAGACACTCCCACTGATGCTACGACTGTAGTACATGTGGTACCCCTACGACCTTGATGGATTACGAAACTCCTATGGAAACTACTATCTGGAATGCAAATCTATCATATTTTGAAGAGAGATGCAGTAAATGAACAAATCTATCACAATATTTTAACGAGAGATGCAATAAATGAACAAATCTATCACAATATTTTGACGAGAGATGCAGTAAATGAACAAATCTATCACAATATTTTAACGAGAGATGCAATAAATGAACAAATCTATCACAATATTTTGACGAGAGATGCAGTAAATGAACAAATCTATCACAATATTTTGACGAGAGATGCAATAAATGAACAAATCTATCACAATATTTTGACGAGAGATTCAATAAATAAAAAAAATCTATCACAATATTTTGATGAAAGATTCACTAAAGAATAAAGGCGATAATAAATTTGATAAGATATTGTAAAGATAAAGTTTTAATATATTTTGATGCGAAGAGCAATAAAGAACCAAGGCTCAATATGATCCATCATTGCGAAAATATTCATGAACAATTTATTAATTAAACTCTGACCCTCTTATAAAAATCAACTGCTCACAACCCAATTTGGTTTTACTCTAGGAAAGGATGTAATACTGGCTTATATGTCACCAAACATCTTCAGAAAATTGTATATCGATCCAATAAAAACGATCTGTTGACCATACAGCAACGTATGGCCACACCAACAGTGTTGTCGTCTTCCTACATTAGAAGTCATTTACTAAATTCTGACATCACTGCATATCTGGATCTTACAGAACAATTATTTTGGGCTATAAAGTCGTGTATGTCTGGTGAAGACCACAACACCGAAACATTTTAAACTCAATCAGGACTAAGACAAAGAGGAAATGAGAGTCAAATATGTTTAACTTCTTCCAAAATTATGCATTACGCATATATAAGCACAGACCAGTAGAGATGGGCACTGATCAGCTAAGCATCCCATAAGATATCACAAACGGATCTACCAAAAGAAGATAGCGATCCTGCTTCCCCTCCCGAGGCCAATGTACTGATGATGTGGAGGTAATATGCCGATGACATAGCTATTCATATTTGGAATAAGAATGATTTTTTACAAAAAAAAATTTACATTCTCTACGAAGTGATCCAAGAAATAGGACTCAAAATAAACCTTTCCAAAAAAAGAAACTATCTGGAATGGAAATAAAAGCAGTCATGCCACATGCCACGAATCCATCGCAAATAAATACTAAACACTTCAAATACCACGGTGTATGAATCAGTTATAATAAATTTAGTACAGGAGATAAAAAAATTGAATATAGAATAGACTGTACTGAATGTAGTTTCATTGTAAATTGCTAAACTTCATTGAACACATTGATCTAATAGAGGAACTTTATCAGTTCACAAAATCTTACATGTCTGGTGAGGACCCTGATAAGGAAACATATCAAACATCATCAGGTAATGGGAGCCCCAATCTATTTAAGCTTTTAATAAACTATATGTGTATATACAAGCACAGATGTAAACAAATGGACACTGATCATTTAAGCATCCCATACCACATCACAAACGGAACTACTAATAGAAGACAGCTATTCCGCTTCCCCTCCCGAGGCCAATGTACTGATGATGGTGGGATGATATGCTGATGACATAGCTATTCATATTTGGAATAAAAATTACATTTTACAAAAAAAAAAAAAAAAAACATTCTCTACCAAGTGATCCAAGAAGTAAGACTCAAAATAAACCTTTCCAAAACAGAAACTACTATCTGGAATGTAAATAAAAGCAGTGATGCCATATACCACGAATCCATCGCAAATATTCAAAATGTTGAATGCTAAACCCTCCAAATACATCGATGTATGGTTCACTGATAACAAAATTAATATAGATAATTTTTAAGATTAGGCTGCGGTTGGGCTAATTTTGACCATCACCGCAGATTGCTAAAAACGAAAACATCAATCTGAAAACTCGAGTCATGTTCTTAAATAGCCTCGTAAGATCGAAACTTTCATATGGATGTCATGTATGACGCTAGACCCGTTTAGAAATATCTTCACTGTCAACCACATATAACCGTTTTCTCAGATCAATGATTAAAAATGGCTTCCAGCGAATGAAGACTGTAGGTGTTGGAGAGGATTGTCTTTCAAACCTCGTGGACTGACGCTACAGAATCATTAACAAATAACTGTACCAAATGGCAGAAACAACATCACATCAGAACTTTTAGGAGCGGCTAAAAATAAAATGAATGGCACATGTTACTTGAAGAGAAAATAATCAAAAGCTTGGGAAGAAAATCTCTATCACTACTGGAAAGAGCAAGAACAGTTACTAGACTTGAGAAACCTATTTTCCCGAAAAAATCTTTTAAGGAAAAAATTTCCAACCGAAAGTAGCAATGGCTTCCCGATCATTGAATAGCAAATATTTCCTTATAAGGAAACGGCTAAAATACAATACTTATTTACATCATTTACATTGTTCGGACTATTGTCTTCATATTTATTGTCATGTTCACGACGTTTCGGCCGTTGTACGCTCCGGGCTTCTTCAGGTGATTGGAACTTCAAACCTAAGCCTTTATTTCGTCCACCGGAGCAGATTTTACTAGTTTCACGTGTCATGTCTCTTCGGATGTCTCAAGAACACATGGCCCAGTGGATAAAAGCATTCGTTCGATCCAGTGATTTGACCCAAAGAATTGTGAGTTCGATACCTGGTTACGGCAGTGGTAAACAAAAACTTGGAGAGTTGAGTTAAAGGGAGATAAGATGAGGACACTAGCTCTAACAATGAAAATGATGTAAATAAACACCCGGTAGAGGCATGGCACGGGGAACTAGAACAGTCTACTTCCGGTGGACGAAATAAAGTGTTCTGTTCGAAATTACAATCACCTGAAGAAGTTGAACAGGAAAAGTCGTGAATATGACAAAGATGAGGATAACAATCAAATAATTATAATACCCGATCTTAGAAATATAATCAGAGATACTACAGTTAGTATTTAATCTCCCACCACCACCGCCACAACGGTGGCGGAATATAGTACAAGGCTGGTTTAAAGTGGGGAGCCCGAGCACGTACTGATGGGCCAAGGCCAAAAATAGCCCAGTCCCCGCATCCAACTTCGCGCTGGTATTGATATTCCACCGAACTTTGGTTCAGTGAGGGAGGTACTGCTGCAGGGTTGGAATCCCCAGGATTAGGCATCCCTCATTTATTTGTTGTGTTCTGCCCGAAGACAGAGACACCACTCAGTGATAAAATGCAGTTTGTCCGCTCGAAGTCAGATACTACGCTTTCTATTTACTTGCCGCCTCACGCTGGCAGGATGTAACACAAGATCAGCGTAATGCGGGAATCCCGAGCATATGCACCCGGTCCAGGTCCAAAATTTTCCCCAGACCGCTCAATTATCCCGTTCGGTATCACTATCGAACCCTTCTCTTTAGTGTAATGAGATCAGTGCTGCCGTGGGCAACTGTTCCACATGACCGAGCACCTTTCAATATTTTCAGTGGCCCTATGTCAAAAAATTACCATTACGCATTAACGCTGTTATGGGCTAGTCACTTCGGTTAAGCTGAAAACGTACTTGATCATTTCCAATGGCTGCGGAAACTGCGAACTTTCTGGATAACTAATCATAATTTACGGTCTTGAATCATGTGTCGGATTGTAGAAGTATCCAAAGTTTTTTGTTATGGTGAAACACACCTATTCTATAATTAATAGACTCTCCCACCTAATATAAGTAGGTGTAGTAAGAGAAACGAGGGTCAATCGATGTCGGACGACAGTAGTACGACAGTTAGTCGAATACGAAAGTAGTCAGCGACCACAAGATTACTCTGCATAATACCTATTATATCAGGTTCCTAATGTTTTGTACGTCGAACTATTTAGGACTGATTTAGTACGAATACAAGCCTCCACTGCGAAATAACTCCACAACAACTTTGGCGACGAGGATTCGCACTCATACGGAGGAAGAAAAAATTCGCTCGCCACAATAACTTCGGCGACAAAGTCTCGGATTCACACTAAAAAGAAAAAAAACTTGGCAAAGTTTTTCGCAAGCCAAGACGTCAACTTAGTGACGAAAAAATCTGTCGTATACTCAACTGAGAAAAGAATTTTTTTTTCTCCCCGATAATGTAGTTTGCTCAAATAGGTCACGAATTGCAAATTCGTAGGACCCCCCCCCCACCTCTACAGTATTTAGGCATTGTGTAAGCTTTTTTGCGAAGATGGAGGAATGCAAAATATATTCCGAATTTTTAAGTTCCAGTCGGAACAACAGATAACAATATTAGAGCAACAAAAAACATTCCAGATGCAGCTACAGGAGGAAACTTTCAATAGACAAATGCAATTCCAACAAAAACAGATACAGATACATAGGGAGTTTCAAAACAAAGTTCTAAGTGAGAAGAAGAAACAGAAAAATCTACAATATGATTCCTTCCCAGAGAATACAATATGGAATTCAATTGAAATATTCACGTACAGTCCAGATGAAGAGATAACTTTTGGGGAGTATTATAAAAATATACGTACGTGTATAACGAGGACTGCCACTCGTGGTCTGAAGGAAAGGAGGTTAGGCTTCTTTTAAGCAAATTAGGAACTGCTGAGCATAACAAATTGGTAAACTACATTTTACCGAAAAAAACTAGCGAGTTGACATTTACCGAGGCGGTAAATATATTAAGTGAATTATTTAGGAAAAAGACAGCTCTGTTTCACAAGAGGTGGAAATGTTTGAATCTGATGAAAGATGACAAACAAGACTATATAACGTACGCAGCCAATGTGAATAAGCATTGTGAAGAATTCAAGCTGGCAGAGTTAAGCGCAGACAATTTTAAGTGTTTGGTGTTTGTTCAGGGGCTGGTATCGGAAAGAGACGCAGAGTTGAGAAAATTAGTACTGGCAAAATTGGAAAGCGATCCAAGTATTACGGTACAGAAATTGGCAGAAGACTGTACAAGATATGGTAGCGTAAAGTAAGATTCAAAAACGATAGAACAGTGTGGCGTTTCGCATGTAAGAAAAATACGCCACAAAGAAGAAAGTCAGTCTACCAAAAAGAATTCTAAGATTGCGGATTATCAAAAAAAAGTGAAATACCAGAGAAAAATAAACAAAAACTCCCGAAGACATGTTTTGCTTGCGGTGAACTACACTGGTACAGATATTGCGATTTTAGGAATAAAGAATGTTTCAACTGTAAAAGTGTTTGTCATAAAAGCACGCATTGCAGGTCAAAAAATAAAGACAATAAAATAAGATAATTAAAGTCCGACGAGATGAACGATGGAATAACCAGAAAATTTATTACCGTCGAAATAAGTAATAAAAATATAAAAATGCAACTCGACACTGGTGCCGACCTATCTATCATAAATTTGCATACGTAGAAGAAGTTGGGGAAACCAACTTTAATGAAGGCAAAAAAAATCGCGAGGTCAGTGACGGGAGAAAAAATACAATTTATTGGGGAATTTGTTACAAACGTCACGTTAAATAAAAAAAAACGCGAAAAGCTAAACTATTTGTCATAGAAAATACCATGAACTTACTTGGTACGAATTGGATAACAGAATTCCAATTATGGGATCTACCGATAAATTCCTTCTGTTACAAGGTAGAAAGTTTAAACACCGAAGCCCCCAAATTAGTAAAGAAACTTAAGGAAACATTTCCTACTGTTTTTTCTCCAGGGTTGGGAACGTGTACCAAGAGGGAGGCAAAATTCCAACTAAAAGAAAACGCTCAGGCGGTATTCAAAAAGAAAAGGAATGTGCCGTTTGCCTCAATGGAACAGATAGATAAAGAATTGGACAGATTAGAGAAAACCGGTGTACTTAAAAAAAAGTTGAGTATAGTGAATGGGCAACACCGACGGTATACGGGAAAAAACCCCAGAAAGTAAAGATAAAGAAAACTGGGGAGCGAGTTACCCGCAGCCAAGGACAGGCGGTATTATTAAATGATTTAAGTCAACTGAAGTCACCACAGAAAACGTTAAGAAGCACAAGATCAACAAAAGGGAAGCTAGAGGCTGAACAAATAGAACCACAAGAAGAACCTACAGAAACTGTGACTCCATCCTTAAGAAGCTCAAAGCGGAAGGTTGTTTCTGGTAACACTATGAAGGTACCAAAAAAATAGAAAAGCGGATTGGCAATATGATGTACTTGAAAGGCGAAAAATTCACGTGCAAACGGCACATTAACCAGATCAGACGACGCTCTTCAGATGTGGTTGACAGCGGTCCCGCGGAAGAAACACCGATGGAGGTGATTTTCGATACGTTTGATCCAACAACGCCTGCAACGATTTTACTTGAGGTACGCCGATCCAGGATAAAAAGAAAGGCAACTGATCATTTAAAAGTGGATTCGAAACGTAGAAGATACGCTAAGATGTTGCTAAAAAATGAAGTTTTTTTTTTTTTCTTCTTCATATTTCCTGTAAAAAAATTAATAAAGAAAACTGTTTTACTCCCACGGAGTAAGGTTTTAGGAGGGTTGATGTTAAAGTGAAACATACTTATTCTATAGTTAATCGACTCTCCTGCCTAATATAAGTAGGAGTAGTAAGAGAAACGAGGGTCAGTCGATGTTGGACGACAGTAGTCGACACTTAGTCGAATACGAAAGTAGTCAGCGACCACAACAAGATTACTCTGCGTAATACCTATTATATCAAGTTCCTAACGTTTTGTACGTCGAACCTATATAGGACCGATTTAGTATGAATACAAGCCTCCACTGCGAAATAACTCCACGTTTTTCCAGTTTTAAGAAATAATCACCTGTCACATTTTCCTAAATAGTGCTGTAAGTAAACTACCACACATATATATCTAGCCACGTCACATTTTAAGGTTCAGTCTTCTAAAAAATGAGGCCTTGTAACTTTCATAGTACTGTTGTGATTTATGGGTAGTTCACTAAACAGTGAGTTAGTGTTAGTGCCCCTCCCCCCACGAAAATATTTGTACATATGGGGACTAGTTAGGATTTCATAGAGAATTTGAGGTATTATGGTGGACGCAGTAAGAAAAGTAGGAGTGAATGTGTTGTTTTGGTGATTGGAACATTGTTGGTATGTTTGGGTTTAGAATTAAGACAGAAGACCGTCTTTCCCCCACCCCCTTTTAGGCCTTGTGCCACCTTTTATACATTGTATAAATAAATATCGTTCTAACCACTATATGTTACATGAGTGTATCTTTTGGTATATGGCCACGTTATTTATGACATTTACAATCTTGAGTTTTAGTAACAAATTTTCTCCATTGCCTACTGAGAATAGTCAGTTGATAGAAACATCCAAACTGGCATAGGTGGTGGAAATAGATGACCCAATATTCGATATCATATAAAGAAGTGAGCAGCACATCAGCTTTGTAAACGTTTACATTTTACATTTTTGTATTTTGTAAGACGCTTATTTCTACAGACGTGATCTATTTGTTTTGAACAGTCAGTTATCTATCGCTTTGTCTATATTGATATTAGAAATTGGCGCTGGCCTTGAGGTTCTTCTACAAAGATATACAAACACTTCACACGCCCATAAGCAGACCGCTCATTTTTCTCCGACACACACCAGTTCGCAATTAAAATTGAACATCAATGATGTTTCTTCGCTTTTTATTTCTTCCTTTACTCGCTTATTTTTCTTTTCTTTTTTTATTTTGTTTTCCTCGCATATTTTTCCACACTTTTTTCTTGCAGTATTCGCTTATTTTTTTCCTCTTTTTATTCTTGCTTTCCTCATTTATTTTTTTCCTCGTTTTCTTGTTTTCCTCGATTATTAGATCCTATTTTATTTTCTTGATTTCCTAACTTTCCTCTCTTTTTTTTTCTTGCTTTTCTCGTTTATTTTTTCTCATTTTTTCTTCGTTTCTCGATTTTTCCCTCGATTTTTTCTTGCTTTTCTCAATTATTTTTCCGTTCTTTTTATTTTTTTCCTTTATTTTCTTCCATTTTTCTTTGATTTTTTTTTTGCATTCCTTGCTTATTTTTTCTCTTTTTCTCTGATTTCCCTCGCTTATCTCTTCTCTTTCTATTACTTTCCTTGTTTATTTTTCCTCTTTATCTCTTACTTCCCTCGCTTATCTCCTCTCTTTCTCTTACTTTCCTTGCTTATTTTTTCTCTTTCTCTTACTTTCCTTGCTTATTTTTCCTCTTTTTTCTTGCTTTATTCGCATATTTTTCCCCCTCTTTTTTCTTGTTTTCCTGACTTATTTCGATCACTCTTTCTTTTTTACTTACCTCGATTATTGTTCCTCTCTTTTTTCTCTTGCTTTCCTCATTTATTTTTTCCTCTCATTTTTTCTTGCTTTCTTCGTTTATTTTCTCCTTTTCTTTTTGTTTTCTTTGCTTTTTTCCCCATCTATTTTGCTTTCTTTCCGCGCTTATTTTTTTCTCTTTTTTTCTTGCTTTTCTTGATTATTTCTTCTCTCTTTTTTTTTCTTGCTTTCTTCGTTTATTTTATTATTTTTTTTTCTTATCCCATTCCCCTAAATGATCGTCCTTCTTTCCTTCCATCGACAACAAAATGTACACTTGTTGCATAAAACTTTTCTGACTATTCCCTTATCAATAGAAAAGTGCTTGTGCATTTTCTGGAAAAAACACACTGAAAGAGCATTTCTATCCTTGCCTTCTATTCATTTAAGTCACGAATAGTTTCCGTTTTGGAACCAATTGTAATGACGCAGGTATAACCATAATTACTTATTGTATATGAATAAGTTCAGAATAAATTTGGAATACACAATCTTACCTTAGTTTTTGCATGACAACGTGCACTGTAAATTAAAGAATAATCCTCACATAACAGAGCTACAACTGCGCCACTCCACGTGCTACACACCTTCATTGAATCAGAAGAGTAGTGAAAGGGAGCAATCGAAACAAGTTCTTCACTAGGAATTACGAGTACGTTTTAAATTTTGGGGATAACAAAACAACCCATGCGACTAAAGTAGGATATAAGCCTGATAGCAGTAATTGTTTTTTGTGTGTGTGTATGTGTGTGTGTCGTAAACTGAAGTGTTCAAAAGTACACATAAATGTGTTCGTTTATAAAGTGTGTTCCAATAAATTGGACCGATTTTAAATGTCAATTAATTTTAAACGTCTAATGATATTTTTTCTTTCAGATTTGGCAGATATTTGGACGATATTATTTTTTAGACATAATTGCCATGACTTAAATAACATGATCCAATAGAGAAATAATTAAATTTTCACCAATAACACTGATTTATTTATTGCTGACTTTGATTCGTCTTAATGAAACATCCTTATATATAATCCGTTTTAATGAAACACCTTTCATAAGTTAACAGATATTAGGTCGATTCATAAGTAATTTCTGACTTAGGGAACAAATTGTAATGACCAATTTATCATCCTAACTACTAATCATGTGGCAGTTAGGAATAAATTTAAACTGCACAAACATACTTTAATCTCTGCATAACAGCGTACACAGCGGGTTAAAGAATATTCGTCACATAATGTTATGGGTGTCCAAGAAAGGGTATAAGGTTATAGAACATCGAGAAAAATATGTCGTGTTTACAGTCAGTTACGTATTCGCCACTCAATTCACCGGCGAATGCGTAATTGGTTTGTAAAATTTCGTTCGGGAGAAACGTCGTTAGAAGATGGACTCTGACCGGGCACCGTTCATCGTACTTTGCTAAAGCCCTGAAGTCATTGGTGTAAAGTATTTCAAAGCAACATACACAGGAATTAGCAAACATTAAACAAATGACAATTTTCTATATGCGAACACTTAGAAAAGATATGTAAAATGCACAAACTGTATGTTTGCGTTCTACAGAACGAAAAGAACTAGTGGATAGGTCTGGTGCTACTGCTATATATTTAGAGATTCTTGATAAAATCCAAAGAAGAATCTGCAATGTTATTGTTCCAGACGTGGTATCCTGGCTTCTGTCCCTTTCTCACTGTCGAAATCTTTTTCATCGTCTTTCCTTTATCTTATCACTATTCGTTTTCTTCCTCTTTTTCTTTTCCTTTTCATCTTCATTATTCGCCTCTAAATTTTCTTCTTTTTCTTACGTCTTTCAGTTTTTCTATCACCTTCTCTCTTACTCTTCTCTCTTTAGGCTTCCATCCCCCTCTTTCTTTCTCTCTCTCTCTCTTACTCTTTTCTTTCGTTTTCTCTCCATCCCTCTTTCTTACTCTTTACCATCGCCTTCACTCCTTTTCTCTTTTTCACTATCCATCCACCCCCCCTCTCTCTCTCTCTCTCTTACTCTTTTCTTTCGTTTTCTCTCCATCCCTCTTTCTTACTCTTTACCATCACCTTCTCTCCTTCTCTCTTTCTCTTCTCTTTTCACTATCCATCCGCCCCCCCTCTCTCTCTCTCTCTCTACTTTTTCTTTCGTTTTCTCTCATCCCTCTTTCTTACTCTTTACCATCACCTTCTCTCCTTCTCTTTTCTCTTCTCTTTCACTATCCATCCCCCCCCTCTCTCTCTCTCTCTCTCTCTCTTACTGTTTTCTTTCGTTTTCTCTCCTTCCCTCTTTCTTACTCTTTACCATCGCCTTCTCTCCTTCTCTCTTTCTCTTCTCTTTTTCACTATCCATCCGCCCCCCTCTCTCTCTCTCTCTTACTCTTTTCTTTCGTTTTCTCTCCATCCCTCTTTCTTACTCTTTACCATCACCTTCTCTCATTCTCTCTTTCTCTTCTCTTTTTCACTATCCATCCATGCCCCCTCTCTCTCTCTTACTCTTGTACTATAGTGTTACTGACTAACGGGAAGTAGTATGCACTCAACTGCCTCATGGGTGATAGCTGTAGCTATTTATGGTCTTTGTGACTCCATATGTAAATGAGTCACCTCATCTCCCTGTACCCAAGAGGGCTTTTCTCCTTTTATTTTCCCTGGTAGTTCTGGGAGCTTTTGTCACCTCACTCTCACCACCACCTCTCGAAGAAGAGATTTCCTAGATAAGGGTAGATCGTTATCTTTTACTTTTTTTTTTCTTATGATTGTCCCCTCTAACGATTGTTCATCTTCAGGGTCTATCTTACTCTCGATTTCCCTCTCATCTTTGTCTTGCATTGACTTAACACTCTCGCCTTTATTACTTTCCCTCAATACATTTTTTCATCGCTATTGTGTTTCAGTTTAACTTGGTCTGCATATTTCATTTACATTTTTTTTCTATTATTATAGTGTTCTGTCCATTTTGCATTATGAATCTTACCTCTTGTAAAATAGATTCACTATTCTTTTTATACCAAAGTTAGTGGCATAAGACATAGTCAATGGAACTCTGATTTGTCTACCCATAAGGATGGGCGGGATTTTCTGTCTTTTAGCATGTAGTATTGTTCTATAGCTTAGCATCAATCTATGTTTCTATCTTTTCTTTTGGTTGTACACATATTTTTTAATCCATCTTTTTATAGTTTGCACCGTCATTTCTGCTAATTCATTTGATTGTGGATGGTGCAGTGGTGTTTGATATGGTTTGAATCCAATTCTGTTCAACCATTGGCATAGTTCCTCGTCATAGAATTCTAGGATGTTTTCAGATACTAGCATTTTCGGAATTCTATTTCTTGAAAATATGATCCTTAATGCTTGTTTCACGGCCGAACTACTTTTGTTGGAAAACCTGTATTACTTCTGGCCAGTCTGAATAGGCATCTACCAGTATTAGTAATAATCCTATTCCATTAACATGGGCATAATCCAACACTGTCTCAAAGTTGGGACTCTTTAGGCCATATATATGGTTTTGTCTATTTTTTTCTTTTATTGCACATTTTAACCTTTTTATGTATTCTTCTATATCTGTAGAATAGCCTGGCCACCATGCCTCTAGCCTTAATCTCCTTTGCGTAGACGTAATTACGCAAAAAACATCGTCATGTATACTTTTATAATTTTATTCCCTTGCTGTCGAAACCACTACGTCTCGACTACAAATTACGCCCTTCTCTACGGTTAACTTGTCTTTAATATCTTTAAAATGCCTTTCTGTCCTTGAGTAATTATGCCACTTATTATGTTTTTATCCTGGTCAATATACTTTTCAATATGGGATCTCGCTTCGTATCTTCATCTAATTTGTCTATCGACAAAATATCAGTTACGACCCAGTGTAAGAAAATATCTTCGAATTTTTCCTCCTCTTTCTCATTTTCAGAAGTAATGAACCTCAATCTCAACGTCTGCATGTGGAATGGTATTGCCTTTCACATACTCAATATCAAAGTCAAACGCCATTCACTTTAAGGCCCTTCCTAGAACTCTAGAAAATGTTGCTTTAGAAAGTTTCTTTCTGGGATTAAATATGAATTCTAAATGTCTATGGTCGGAACTTAGTATGAATTTCTTTCCAATTAAAAACTGCTCTATTTGTCGTCCATATTATGGTCTATGCTTCTTTCTCAATATTTGAATGGTTCAATTCGGCTTTTGAAGATTTTCTCGAAAGATACATAATAGGATGACCATTCTGAGCTAATATTCCCAAGATTGAATGTTCAATTGCAGAAGTTGTTACGACTATTTCCTTTGTCGGGTTTAATATTCTTACAAATGCCACGTTCTTCATATCGTCTGAAGAAATTTACACGTCCTAAGAAAGATTCCAAATCCTTTTTGTTCTTAGGTTCTTCAACTTTTAAGATTTTGTCAATTAACGATTGGTCTGGGGATAAACCTTCGTTACATATGGAATATCCCAAAAACTTTGTTTTCTTTATTGTTGGGCACTCATTTTTTCATTAATTGTTAATCCAGCAATTTTAATTTATTCAAAAACCTACTGGTTTTACATTTTAGTTCTTCTTCGTTAATAGCACCAACACAATATCACCCTTGTAGCATATTGTATTGTTTTTACATCGTTACCAATAATTTTCTCTATAAACCTTTGAAAAATCGAACATGTACTTTTAATTTTATACGGCATTCTTTTTTTATCTTAACAAGACTATTAGCGTGTTTATTTCTGTGTCTTTTTTAAAGTCTTCGAGATAGGTAGGCCGACTTTAGTTCAATTTTAAAGAATAGTTTCAAACCTGCAAGGGAATTGAAACCCCATGTGCACTTTTAAAAAATAAAACTTTATAACTTTATTTGTATTTGCGATAGAAATAATTTGTAAAAAATGTTATAAAGTTTAATGTACCTAGTTTTAAGTATTGCTAAAATAACTAATGTGATTTCAGGCATTACCGTAAATCAGTTGGTAAATGTTTTCCGTGAACTTCAAAATCGTATTACCCTTTGTATTGCTAATGATGGAGGACATGTGGAAACTTAAATAGAATTTCAATAAAATCTTGAAAAATATAGATTTACTTCTTTCTAATGCTTTTTACAAATTATTTCTATCGCAAATACAAATAAAGTTATAATTTTTTTAAGTATACACGAACTTTTTATGGACACCCTGTATTTTGTGGTTTGCACTTATTTTGTAGTCACCACACATGCGCAAATCCCCATCCTTCTTTCAAAAACTTACTAAGTGGGGGAGGCCCGTTTGTTCCCTCTTGGCGGAACTCGTTCAAGTAGATCTTGTTCCAGTAATTGTTTTAGTTTTTCCACAACTATTGGTAGTAAATGGCCTGTCACTTTTTTTGTTTGAAAATATGAGGGAGAGAAATTTTCCTTTAGTCTTAACTTTGCTTCGTAATTTTTTGACATTCCAGTTTATTCTGCCTTTACTTTGTTTACTAATTTCATCGAATTTATGTTCAATATATCATTTCCTATTAGACCATGATTCTTTTCACAGTTTGCCACGATAATTGGTAATACGACAAGTTTATTTTTTTAGTTTTACGTAGGCTTCAGAGTAGCCTTACGTTTTTGTCACAGTTTCGTCAAATTGATTCAATTGAATATCGCTTTTGTCTTGGTTTTCCTAATTTCTTCCAGAAAATTCTAGGGTCAGCGTCACGTCACTTTCTTTAACTAGTTGCATGTACAATAAAATATTAATTATTCGAGTTTTTAATAACCTTTTACTTTTTCTTTTCAATGAAAAGACGTCCATACTTACCTAATTCCCCATGTACAATGCGCATTTTTTCTAAAAATAATTAGCAAAATCAAGGGTGCATATTACGTACAGCTACAAAAAATCTTTTAAAATTGCCGTAAAATAAAATAAGAATTATTATAAAACTAAATTAGAATAATATTATTCTATGTTTAAAAACATTTTCTTCAAATAAGAGTAAGAAAAAGCTACCCGTAATTAAATTGGTGAGGTATTATTTATAGAGTTTAATTACCAAACAAGGGGTATTATGCGTGAGTAGAAGCATTTTCCCACACTTTCAGCACAATTTCAGGAGTGCATATTATGGATGAAGGCGCATTATACATGGGGAATTGCGGTATTTCCTATTCATTTCGTTGGACCGTCTCTACGTTTTTCTTTTTGTTTGTACGTTTAAAATGATTAATTTTGAAACATTTTTCGGACATTTTTGTTTTTCTCTTTGATGTCAATATCCACAAAAGGTACAACATTGTTCTTTTATTTCTTTATCGCGTATGTGTCGATTTCCTCGACCGAATCTGTAAGTTTCGTTCTATTAAATTTTTGAATTAATTCTTGTTGCTGAATAAATTCGACACACTGTTCTAGTGACAATTTTCCCACTTGTAAATGCATTAGAGTCATTTGCCGATACTCCTCATTTTGAAGGCCGTTTACCAATTTCATTTGGATGAAGTCCTCTTCGATTGACTGGTTTACCGATCCCAGTTTCTCAAATTCACAATATTCAGTGGCCTGTTTTAAACGAAGGAAATATTCAGTAACTGGTTCATTCACTTTTTTGATAAATATTCATGAATTTAGCTCTCTCTGCATTCACTAGTTTTTTTCTTGTGTGCTGTGTTTTTCGCTATTAGTTGACATATCGTCAAACGTCATTTTCTCCAACTGTCTTGGGTGTGCAATTGCTGATACTTTTATAATAGCCTTACAACCAGCAGTTGCCAAGAAGAGATCAGTTATTTAGTTTTCTCCCCTAACTGATTTTAAATCCTTCAGCTTTTTTGGTCTAGCTTTAGCTGCGCGTATCCAAAGCCACGCTTGTGCGTATTTATAATTATCATGTGATAATTGTTCATTCGGTTTTTTAGATATCGGCGACGCCATTATAATGTAGTGTTACTGATTCACGGGAAGTAGTAGGCACTCAAATGTCTCATGGGTAATAGCTGTAGTTATTTATAGTCTTTGTGACTTCATATGTAAATGAGTCACGTCACTTGTCTTTCGTTTTTTTCTCCACCTCCTCTTTTTTACTTTTTTCCTACGTTTTATTCCTCCTCTCTCTTTTCTCTTTCACTCTCCATTCCTCTCTCTTTCTTTCTCTTGCCTTTCGCTTTCTGTCCTTCCTTCTTTCTTGCTCTTTTCACTCGCTTTATATCCCTATCTCTTCTCTCTTTTGCTCTCTATCCCCTTCTTTCGCTTTCTCTCGACTCCCTCTTTGTTCCTTCAATTTCTCTCCCTCTCTCTTTCTTTTCTCTCTTTCGTTCTCATGTTGATGACATTTCTTTCTCTCGCATGGTCATGTACAACGACATAAAGCCGAATTGCGAATTTACAATCTGCGTCTACTATTCCGCTAACGTTATTGCCGCATAGAAAACTTCTATGTAAACATAACAGGATGCCATCTTTGATAGTGAACATCTCTGTTTTAATGTCCATAAAACCCACTCTGGTGATGGGTCATGTGAGCTAAAAGCTTCGATCAATGAGCAGCATCAAAAAATATCCAAATGTTGGACAATTTTTGTCCTTATTTTCTCCCGAATCTACGAGGCTTAGAACGGCTCATGATCAAACATAATAGACATTCGGTGTCTGCTATATTTAACAATATACGTTTGAATAATGACATGCTGCCCCAATACACTATATATATATATATATATATATATATATATATATATATATATAGAGAGAGAGAGAGGGTGGGGAGAAAGACAAACACACTTTCTCATCAGTATGGCTAGACATCTGATTACCTCAAGCCTGAATCGAAACCGGGAGATTCTACCCCTAAGCCATTAGCGCACGGCAGGGATGAAGGCGAATTTAGACGTATTTATTTTTAGATAAACACGACAGTGACTGAGAACTCGATTCGTCTGAACGAAGAGTCTTCCATCAGCAGCAGTAATAGTCAGTGTTTACAAAATCACTTTTTCCCCGAGAGCTCAACCTGAAAAAAAAAAAATAATATATATATATATATATATATATATATATATATATATATATATATGTGTGTGTGTGTGTGTGTGTGTGTGTGTGTGTGTGTGTGTGTGTGTGCATAAAAGATGGTATTGAAATATTCTCGGTCCGATCAACTTACATATGTTACCAAATGAACGAACATTAGAAATTCAATAATATATGATGTTGCCAAACCGAATCATTAACCTTATAATTCAAGTCATATTCTTAAATAGCTTCGTCAGTTCAAAATGAATTTCATATGGATACCATGCAAGGCACCATACTTATTCAGAAATATCTAAACTCTCAGCTGTATGCCACCGCTTCTAAAGATCAATGATTAAAAATAACTTGGATCCAATGAAATCTGTAGGCCGTAGCGTGGTCCAATCTTCTTCGAACCTTGAGGGTTAACTCTACAGAATCACAAAGAACTGTACCAAATAACAGAAACGACATCACTTGATTTTCAAGCGGAACAGCAACTAAATGGATATCACTTGAACCTCAAAGAGAAAATAATGACATAATTAGGACGTTAACATTCCACACTACTTCAGATAAAAGGTTAGAAAGGAAACACTAGTCAATACGAGAAAGAGAAGATATTGAACTTTGGAAACCTATTTTTCTGAAAAATTGTTTTAATAGAATTATATGAATCTGAAACGACGGCAGCTTTGGCTTGGTCAATGAATGCCGAATGTTTCCCATTATCAGTACCATTCTTGGTTGAACAGAGGACGATCCAGCAAAACACACACACACACACACACACACACATATATATATATATATATATATATATATATATATATATATATATATATATATATATATACTGACCTGATCGCTAGACATTCCCTTTATCATCCATCTAATTTCCATTTCTTTATCATCCATCTAATTCCCCATGTATAATACGCTTTTTTTCTAAAAAAATAATTAGGAAAATCAAGGGTGCGTATTACGCACAGCTAAAAAAATCTTTTAAAATCGCCGTAAAATAAAATAAGAATTATTATAAAACTAAATTAGAATAATATTATTCTATGTTTAAAAACATTTTCTTTAAATAAGAGTAAGAAAAAGCTACCCGTAATTAAATTTGAGAGGTACTATTTATAGTGCTTATTTACCAAACAAGGGGTGCGTATTATGCGTGAGTAGAAGCATTTTCCCACACTTTCAGCACAATTTTAGGTGTGCTTATTATGGATGAAGGCGTATTACACATGGGCAATTGCGGTCTTTCCTATTCATTTCGTTGGATCGTCTCTACGGTTTTCTTTTTGTTTGTACGTTTAAAATGATTCATTTAATATCTCGTCTACAGTCATATATATATACTGACGCTACACGTCAGTATATACATATATATAAAAATATATATATACTGACCTGATTGCTAGACATTCCCTTTATCATCCATCTAATTTCCATATGTTTATTTTTACGTCTGCTCGGTCTGTTTATATTCACCTCTCCTGTTATCGATCTATGGAAATCAATTGATATTTTATCTCTATCTCTCTCTCTCTTTCTCTCTCTCTCTCTCACACACACTGTATATTTATTTTACTGTGTGGGAATATATATATATATATATGTGTGTGTGTGTGTGTGTGTGTGTGTGTGTGTGTGTGTGTGTGTGTGCGTGTGTGTGTGTATAGCTGAATTATAAATATACATTGACACGAATCTATTCAAACAATGGAAAGACTAACAAGAACAACATATGGCCAATATTTAATAAAAAATAAAGAAAAAGTATTTAAAATATCAGAAAGGTAAAAAAAAAATAGAAAATGGAATACTTGGGATAGTCAAACGACAAAATTATACAAATTAAATTGATCTAAAATAAACAAAGCTTGAAATGAAATCATTTCTGTTGTCACATTTACGACATATTTTCTTCTTTATCTCTTTCTCTTTTTCCTCTCCCCCACATCTCTCTCTCTCTCTCTCTCTCTCTCTCTGTCTCTCTTGTCATATATAGTAGGGGGAACTGAAAAATTCTCGATTCAAACAAGAAAAACTCCCATATAAAATTTGATGTTTGATCAAATTTTCTCATTAGGTCGAACGGAGAACTATAAAACGTATATTCTTTCTTTCTTTCTTTCTTTCTTTCTTTCTTTCAATCTGTTTATACACACACACACACATATATATATATTGAGAAAGGTAGGCTACATTTATGGGATAAAATGCTCAATATCGGAGATAGAGCGTATGTAAATATGAATATAAAAGTGAACATTGAAGTCAACACTCAGAGGTGACAGACTGTTTCATGCTAAACGTAACCATCAGGTCAACATGACCTGATAGATAGATAGATAGATAGATAGATACGAATAGACAAAGGATGATTGAGTCTAGCATAAAACAACCGTGGCAAACAATAAGTACAAAACTGTCAGATCTCTTCGCTAATAAGAAATAAAAAATCAAAAAAAAATTCCCGTAAATGAAAAGCAAACTCCATTTCTCATTTTCTTTTTATTTCTTATCTTGTTGAGAAAGGACACAAAAGATTCCGATTTTAACATCTTCTCTCATAGATGCTACCATTTATTAAAAAGGCCTACTAAAATACAATAAATATTAGTTTTATTATAAACATTATTACTGTTGTTATTGTCTTTTATCTGTCAAATTTCTTTCACCCGCCTGTAATACCCCCACACATATATATATATATATATATATATATATATATATATTAAAGTTCTCTCTCTCATTGGTATATATATATATATATATATATATATATATATATATATATATATATATATATACAAATGAGAGAAAGAACTTTAACATATATATATATATGTGTGTGTGTGTGTGTGTTGTTAAAGTTCTTTCTCTGATTTGTGTATATATATATATATATATATATATAAATGAGAAAAGAACAAATGGAGTAAAAAATCCACCGTTCGCAGCATTTACTTTTAAAAAGTGATCAATACAAAGTAGAGAAATATATCATTGTTATATTCTTATTATAATATATATATATATATATATATATATATAATGTTTTATTTATATATATAATATTTTTATTGTAAGAGATTTTGAAATCGCTACACAAAATCTTTCATGTTTCAATACTATGACTGTATTTCTTCAGCAATGATAAGTAACTGGTGAAGGAAATTTAAAAACAAATTGTTACCTCTTTTCCGAACGTTAAAGGTGGGGGATATAAGGTCAGAATTCAAAATAGACTTGTAGGTTAGCCTTGATTTACCAATTAAATGTCGGATCTACGTTAAATAGAAAAGTACGCTCAGAGGGTAGAGATGGGGCAGTTATTTTTTCATGCCACAATAAACCGGGACATAGACATGTCATCATTGATGACTGCGGAAAATATGCCACACACACACACACACACACACACACACACACAAATATATATATATATTAACTGAATTAAAATATGGTTTCTTCGCTACACAGTAATAACCATGTTTCAAAAACCAAAGCTAAAAACTTCAAATTTTATTATATAATTAAATTAAAAACATTAGTTCCGTTTCATCTTCAAGCGAATTTTGGAATAACTTATTTTTAATTTTTATATTATATTTAAATAATTTTTTTTTTATCTATCGAAAAAAGTATAAGTACAAATTCAGCAAATGAGAAGATTTTCCATGGATTTTCTATTATATAATAAAGCTCTAAAAGATAGTGGCTACAAAAGCCCAAAACTAATATAAAAAATGAAAATGGATAGCATAGAAAAAAACAGAATTAGAAAAATAATTTGGTATTCACCCCCCTACAACCAAATGGTAAAGAATAAATTAGGACAACAATTTCTTACATTAATAGTTAAGCAGTTTCATAAAGATAGTAAACTAAGTACTATTTTATAATCTTTTATTTAGTTTTATGCCCTGGCTCTTGTAAAATGTCACCATTCCTGGCTGATCTATTATTGCAATGATGGATATCTAACAAGAAAAAGAATGTAAATGAAATTGGCTAATTTTGAATTTTGTCCTTAAGGAAACATGGGACAGCGGATAAAGGTGTTGGTTAAATCCAGTGACAGGACCCAAAGAGTTGTGAGTTCAATACCTGCTTAAGGCAATAGAGAACTTGGAGAGGTGAATGAACAGGAGATAACTGACAACTGACAGCCATTCATCCATATCGAACTAGAACAGTCTACTCCAGCGGACGAAATAAAGGGTTCAGTTCGACATTGCAGCCACCTGAAGAAGGCCGGAGCGTACAACGGCCGAAACGTTGTGATAAATATGGCGACAAAGATGAGGACAATAGTCCGAATAATGTAAATAGTGTACATAATACCTCATCTCAGAAATATAGACTTTAACTTTGTTTTTTTTTTATATTTAAAAATATGAATATTCCTTTAATATGTGTTTTCATGGCTCTAATAATGTTTCAACCAACCGGAAATATTTAAAATATTCCTGTTAATGACTTACAATTGATTTTTATTTTGTTTTAGATATAATTCTGAATTTCTTCAGTTATCAAATCATGCACTAGCTAAAAGTTTGATTTATTTCTTCTTTTTTTTTTTTTTAAGCATTTCACCCCGAGCAAGGCGGGAGTACCACTAGCACGCAAGGTGTTACAGAGACTGAGAACAAGAGTAAAGCGGCGCGTTAGAGGAAAGAATTTAGAGAAGGACGGAGATCAGGATCAAGGTATCAGAAGATGTCGATTGACATTACATTTGAATATTTGAAGATTATAGCTATGAGGGAAGCAAGTAGAAGGAAGAGAGTTCCACTGACGGGAAGTGCGAGAAAAGGAGTTTTTAGAGTAGAAGAGGCGGTTACATTAAACTGTTTTGACAGTAAATGTGTGAGGTTGAGATGCCAGCCTAGTAGCACGCTTAAATTCATGCAGTTCGGGAACCAGCAAAAGTTGCTCGTTAGTGCAGTTGCCATGAAAATACTTGTAGAAAAGACAGAGTGAAGCCACCACACGTCTGTGAGAAAGTGACTGTAGACGAGATGCCAGATCTGCACCTATCACATTGCGTATCAGTCAATGGATTTTGTCGAGTACCTCGAGCAGCGGTGGGGCCGGGGGGGGTGCACCGGAACAATTATGACAACTGCATTCAGTGCAAGGATGAATGGTAGATCTGTAGATTTGAAGCGTGGACTCCGGCTTTATTAGTCGTTTAAATTTTGACATTGATTCAGTTGTTTACACAATATTTTCGGTGATGAATGTGTCGCGGAGGACTTCCATTTCAATACGAAAAAAGTACTCGATTTGAGGGATAGAGCGTATGTAAATATAGACAGTAGATATGTTTTTAATTCCCGAACACAGCTAATACATTTACGGCATAAAGAATTGCATACTGCATATCATGACAGTTGACCATTCCTGGATCACTCATCTATAAGGACCCATTTAAATCAACACGGAAATATACCGACTTCTATATGCACAAAATGTGTAAAAATGACAAATATAGTACATATAATTAACTTTAGAAAACGTTTAAAAATAATAGAAGCCCTAAACATAAAAGGCCACAACAGTATTCACTACGGAAACTGTCATATATTAAGGTGTTATATAGAAATAAAGTATCGCTGCCGACACTTGAGTTTGATCATAGATCGCCAGTGAGCAAACATAGGCGATTACATTATTGAAATAAGTAGACCACGTGACCATAGAGGAAACGCATATATGGGAAGTAGCGTGTATTAATTAATCGCTATTCTAGTCTATCCTCTATTACTATAATGATCGCTATTTCTACTCTATCCTCTATTACTATAATGATCGCTATTTCTACTCTATCCTCTATTAATATACAGATCGCTATTTCTATTCAATCTTCTATTGCTCTGTTTCCCGTACCCGTGCCGGGACATCTCAGATAATTGAACTATTTCAGATAAATGTGGATATCTAATAACTTGCACTCGGACACCCAGGAAACTTCACCGCTCACGGTAAACTTGTATGTGTGTGTGTGTGTGTCTGCGCGCGCGCGTCTCTGTGTGTGTGCGTGTGTGCGTATGTGTGCGTGTGTGCGTACGTTTTCATACTAAATATGTTCGATTCTATAAGCATATGAGAAAAGAGGGTTCTAAAATTTTCTTGAGGCTTTTAAACGACGCACTTCAGATTCCCAAAATAAATAAAGTCTCTTCCTCGATTCTCTTGGCATTTTGCGAGAAAAAAAAAGTCACAGGTAAATTTTGTATCAAATTAGTAATTAAATAGACGAAATAAAAAGGTGTTGGTGATGATTAAAGACGCGTGCCAAATTAACTATTTATGAAATTAAATAACCACTAATTAATTACTTAAATTAATTATTACAGTTCTCTTGAAACCAAAATTAGGTTCGTTTGAAATAACCAATCAAATCATAAGCTGATGCAGATGTTGTAATCGCTAAGAGATCTGGGGGTCTTCAGAGGTGCAAAATGTTGAAAATTTATAGCAAGGGTAATTACGCTCGCAGGACCTAATGAAAGCAAAAGAGACAGAAGCAAGCAAAACATAAAGTAGTTCGCCTAAATGGTTGACAGAACATGAATTACAGAATATAGCAAAAAGGCAAATTTTACTAAAGCTTACAAAGGACAAACAATTCCTTGGTGTCGGCTGACCAGCGGTTATTGAGTCTGGTCCTGTTCGAAAACAAGTCCGGAAAGACTAGTAAGATTCTTTTGGAACCACGTCATCGGATAGAAACCAAGTACTAGATGGCAAACTCGATTCATAAAGCTTTTGAGCCCTTCGTACCACTGCCATAAGTATATATATATATATATATATATATATATATATATATATATAATTATTTATTTAAAAAATAGGATTCCATCGCTACATAAAAGTTCTCATGTTTCAAAACAAGAGCCGAAAACTTCAATATAATTATTTGAATTAAAGTACCAAGCTCTGTTCCATCTTCAAGCGGAATTTTTTGGGGAATAGTTATTTATTCGTACTTATCTACAAAATGTGGCACAAGACCAAAAAGGGGATTGGTGAAGGACGGTCTTCTTCTGTCTTAATTCTAAACTTAGCTAGTCACAGACACGGACCCAAACATACCAACAATAGTCGTATCACCAAAACAACACATTCACTCCTACCTTTCCTACTACGTCCACCATAATACCTCAAATTCTCTATGAAATCCTAATTAGTCACCTTGAATTTTACGCGTTTTATAAGCATATTCATTATTAAAATTAAAATTACTATGCTAACGTTTAGAGCAATTATTTAAAAAAAAAGTCGGGGAACGTAAGGGTTAATAATTTGTATCAACATCTCAGTTACATTCAAAGAGATCAAGTCAGGGTAAGGTTGGGGTGTCTAAATTCAAAGCGGAAGATGACATCGTCTAGTCTGGTTAAGTGTCTATGGAGATTTATTTATTTTTTTATTTTATTTTATTTTTTTTTTTCCCTGAGAGGGTTTTGTATATATAAAAAAACTGTCATAATTCGCTAACATTTGTTTGTTGACGACTTCATTCTGAGTTCTTTCCTATTTTCTATATATTTTCACACACACACACACAGACATATATATATAAACATAAAAAATGTCTTAAAATATATATATGTGTGTGTGTGTGTGTGTGTGTGTGTGTGTGTGTGTGTGTGTGTGTGTGTGTGTGTGTTGAACAAGACTGACAAAGTTTCAAAAAGGTTACTGCTGATACTGAGGAAACTGATGAGTCCTTACTGGGAGGGGGACGATCGCATCCGGGTTCTTGAAAACAGGGCATAAGCATGACACCATCCACAATACTGGCCATATTTTGAAATTAAGTATATGAGTACGTTTAGTAACTTTTATACTGTCTACAATTGTACTTAAATGAGATTTATTATATTAGCATAGGAAAAAATTTAGAAAAAACAGTAAAAGCTCCTTGTCAACGAAACACACACACATACACACACACACACACACACACATATATATATATATATATATATATATATATATATATATATAGTACTCCTCTCTGGCATTTTAAGGAGTATAGATTTATCATTTTTCCTGTTTGGGATTGGGTTTCCAGTTCCTTCTAAAATATTCTCATTCTCTTTCACTCCTATTAGCTCCTGGCATCTTAGTGGCATTATCGCCTTGCTTATATATATATATATATATATATATATATATATATATATATATATATATATATATAAAATGGTAGTACTCGTTGGGAAAACCTCGGATAGCTCAAATTACAGTATAACAAATCGGTACTCGAGAAAAATGGGAAATAAAAAGATAGAATCAAAACAATTGTCCAGTGTTTAAGCTCCAAGTCCAAAGAAAAAAAAACCAAAACGAGTAAAAAGACAACGACCTAGGGTGGTGAGTACGCTAAGTAGAGCGTTAAACAGGGTAAAGCCTAAAGATTCGTTTAGGTGAAACCTAGGTAGGTTTGCCTGGCTCCTTATAACAGTGGATATTGAGGTCAACACCCCGTGGCGACAGTCTGTTTCATGCTTAAGCGCAATCGTCCGGCGTTTAAACATGAAACAGACTGTTGCCTCTGTTGATTTCAATGTCCACTGTTATATTTACATTCGTTCTGTCCCCAATACTGAGAAAATTAACCCATAAATATAGCATACATTAAAACTATATTTTTACCAGATAGCTAGCTAGCTAGCTAGCTAGCTAGCTAGATAGATAGATAGATAGATAGACTTATATTTTGCTGAACAAGACTAGCAAGGAACTTTTTTTTTTTAATAATTTTTTTAATGCTTTTCTTGTATGTGTTTAAGTGTTTTCTTTTCTGGACTTAATAAAAGTAAAAACTGCCAGAAAGTTTGCTGAATCCGAACGCTTTCGTCTGAAGTATTCATTGTCTTCAAGTATTTTTACTGCACCTTTATAATAAATAGTATATAAGTGCTATTCTAGACATTATCATGTTGATTGATTGATTTGCTTTTTACGGCTTATCAATCTGTTGTAGCTTATTCAAAGTCGAAATATATTTTGGATTCTAAAGACGGTATAAAAGTTGTTGAAGATACACATATTCTTACTTTCCGAAAAAGGCAAGACTATTGCAGCCGTGTTTATAATTGATATTAAAGGTTTTCTTTTTCTCTTGTTTACTTTTATTATTATTATTATTATTATTATTATTATTATTAGGGCTACCATCAATTTTAAACGCATTTCCCAGCTACGGGTATGTATCACATCCGTGTTCCTGGTGTGTATGTTATCTATCGAGTTTGATACAATTCCATACTGGTTATAGGTACCTCCACGAAATCGCTAAAAAAAGAGCAGAGCTTGATGAAAAAGACGCCAACCTTGCCGAAAACAAAATTTTATCATCTAAATGCTTATGTTATTATTAAGAGGAAAGACTAAAGTTTTTTTTTAATTATTTTAAAAAGTTTTTCCTTCTTTTTAGAACATTCTAAATTTTGATTAAAAAAACCTTGTTTCTCTTTGTATCAGCGGAACTAGTAAATAACATAGACAATTTTTAGAGCGTTTTTTTGGTATGACACACATTCATTTGGAAAATCTTGCAAAAATATAAATAATTGTCGGATGTTAATGAAACTTTCAGGAACTATTCACAGATGATCGAAATTATTATAAATATGTTTTTTTTATTAAAGTCATGGCAGAAATATTTTTTTATATTTATTACCCCCCATAACTAATTTTATGAAAACGCTAGAAATTCGGTCGAGCCTAGTTTAATGATTACAATAGTTAAAAGCATAAGGCTTTGAGGAATGCAAATCATCTGAAAATCAGCTCTGAATTCTAACATACAAAACTCAATAAAACAAAGATATTATTTAATTTCAAATGCTTTTATTTGCTTTTAGTTGTTTTTATGAATATGGACAATATTTTCTGAAAGCAAACATTTTTTTCGATGAAAAATGAATTTTTAATACAATTATTTGTTATTTCTTAATTATATTAAATTTTTACATTTCATTTTTTAAAATATTATAAAATTAGTTAAAAGCCGCATCAGGTTTTTTAGCGCGTTGTAAATTGTATCATTTTGACTAATCAGAAGATCCGCAGTAATTAAGAAATTTAATTTTGTGTTTATAATCAGGCTGTAATTATAACGTACGGAAGACCAACCAGAATACAATTAAGTTGCGTTATTTGAGTTAAGCATTGTTCTCCGCTGTTAAGGCCTTTACTTTTGCGAAACACGTGTGGAGAAGTTAATTTGATTTTTCAGTTTCAACTGAGAAGGGTACCTACAAGTATCAGTATCATCTTATGAAATTTATATGATCTTATTTTTATATTAATCTCAGTTACGACATTTTTCCATAAATGAAATATCACAATTAATAATAAAATGAATGGAAATACAAATAACACAGTAAAATGTAATAAATGTACATAAAATTGTAATATATTATGTACACTTCTGATAAAATTTCATAAGGTACCTATAAATTAATTAGATACCTTTCTTATGAAATATGAAATTTAATCTCACTCTTAACAGTCTTTTTTAATTTCTTTATAATATATTTTCCATAAAGCATCGTAAACGTAAAGGTGAAAGCTAAGTACAAAATCAATTTAGAGCGCTGAAAGTTTTTCTTAAAAATAGCCAGGTAAATAATTTGTTCACTTAAATGTAAATTATTTCACTTTTCTCCTTCCGTAGAACAAATTAGCCTCACGGAATCCGTCAATATATCATTCATCACCTGTCAAGTGACGCGAAAGTTTATGACCTGCTCTGTTTTATTTTCAAATTACATCCTTTCGGCACAGAAACTAAGTTAAGCTTGGTTCAAAATATTTTAAATAAACATTATAATTTCTGATTTTCTTAAAATAAGTTTTGAAAAAATGATAATTGATATTTAAAAGAATTTCAAAGTGAGATTTTCAGTTTTTTTATAAAATGGAAAAAAAAATGATAATTTTGCTGACTCAAAAAAAAACAAGATTTTTGACTAAAATTTCGGTCGTGCTAGGAACGATTAAAAAATGTAAAAAAAATACCCATAAAATACCTCGATCTTTCCTCTTAATAATAACATAAACATTTAGACGAGAAAATTTTGTTTTCGTCAAGTTTGGTGTCTTTTTCATAATGCTATGCTCTTTTTTTAGCGATCTCGTGGAAGTACCTATTTAAATATGACCGTATGGAGCTCTGGCCAGAGAGATGTAGCATTAGTCGTCTTGACAAATTAGTGGTGAAAGCGCTTGATATGAATACAAATAAAACATAGAGATACTAAACAAATTAAATTGTCAGTTTATTTCTAAACGAAGCGGGTATATGTATTAATAATTAATGAAATTAAGGGTTTTTTTTTCTAATTTTTTTTAATAAGGACTGCCATCACGTTTCAATGCTTTTTACAGTTGGAAGGACATGCCATATTAGCCTTCACAAGAAACAAGACTTTCTACTGGATGTTAGCATCAGCCATACTGATTAAAGTCAAAAAATAAAGATTAGAAAATGAAAAGAAAAACTAAAGAATGGAGATCATCATGTAATTGACAAATGTTCAGATGAGCTTCATTTTTTAGTTTCGCAAGTTCAAACTTTTTTAATCAGAACACTTGACGCTATGTCCTCGGAGTCGAATCACTCTTATTTTCCCCGTATTCCACACGTAAGGAAAGTTTCATTCATTCTTTTGCTTAGACCTCTCACAATTAAAGTCCACTTTCCACGTCGTTATGTTAATGTATTTTTGTTCGGTTTGTTTCAACATGCATATAAACACGCACACACACACACAGGCACAAATTATTCACATATACACAAATACAAATACACACGTACCGTTTCTTACGCGCACAGACACGAATATGCAACCTTTTTCTGGAGAAATAAACTTCTTTTTACCTACCTTTTTAATTTGGTAAAATTCTCATTGATTTACAATAGTAATTATTGTTGCTTGTTAGAAACTTCCCGAAGACAATTTGTAACTGCCAATTGGGAATGGTTGAAGGCACACTTTAATTGGCGGTCTCGTGTTACAGAAAAGACAAACAAGTCCAGGTATGTTGACATGAAAATAATTATGAATATTACTGATGTCACTTGGGACTTGAGTATATTTATAGAAAAAAAGAGAAGAATACTAATTCACGGTAGGGAGTTTACATCAGTTATCGTTACAGTGACAACGAGTCACCGTAAGATGGTATTTATCAATTCACCCACAGGAACTGAATGCGGCACAAGGCCTTTTTAATGTGGGTATGTCTGAGCCCGTAGGCCCAGCCAAAAATAAAACCCATCTAAACCCGTCCAAGCGGGCTAGTTCCGTCAACCTCCCCGAACGAAACCCCACCCTTCGGCGGAGCTTCGTCCGGGTTCCCCTCTGCAAGCAGAGAGTTCGACAGACACCCGTAAGATTATCGCACTTCTCCCAAAGGTTACTTAGTGGAAATATAAGACGTATTCCAGATCTTCTGTGAATCCTGGCCTGCCACTTTCTTTTAGATATTTGGCTGTCAGATATGGGCAGGCGCTGCCCACCCTTCGATTTCTACTCAAAATCCAAAAGTGTTCGTGTGGGTGACGATTGATTTTCCACCTTAAAATTCCCTTTCTCGCAGACGAGACGTCACAAGCCTTTCGATGCTCTATCACTATTTTCTATGAAGTGTTCAGATGAACTAAACTCTATAATACCAATTTTCATTTTATCATTACCAATAATACATTTTTGAAAATAGGTTTTAATACCAGCAATACATTTTTGTAAAAATTATTACCATCAATAAATTTTCGAAAAAAAAATTATTACGAGAAATACATTATTACCGTCAATACTTTTTTGGAAAAAATATTACCAGCAATACATCTTTTGAAAAAAGAAATATTACCAGCAATACATTTTTGGGAAAATAGTACTAGAAACACTTTTTGAAAAAATAGTATCAGCAATAAAAATCTTGTTGGCATTAAATAATCCATTGCTGGTAATAGTTTTCCAAAAAAGTATTGACGGTAATAATGTATTTCAGGTAATAAATTTTTTTCGAAAATTTATTGTTGGTCATAATTTTTTACAAAAATATATTGCTGGTATTAAAACCTATTTTTACACGTTTTGACCCCAGTTTAGGGGTTAACTATTTACCTATAGCTGGGACCCTGACAGGTTCTACAACCCCGGGTCAGGGTGGACTTGGGAACACCGGCAATTAAAAGGTGGTTCCACGCTCCTCAAAATCATCTGATCAAAGGCCTTGATATTGGATGTAGTTTATCGTCTCATCCAGGACGGAGGTGGTTTATATGGGAGCTATTTCTGACGCAATATGTATAAGGCATCTTGATGTATACTAATCCGTGAGAGTTAGAACTCAACAAAGAAGTGCTCCATACTTTTTATGTATACTAAAGTTCGTATAGTACAAGGATCGATAGTCGCATGATAATAGATATTTTTAATTAACCTAATAACCTAATAGATGACACAAGGCCAACTCACTGAGTGAGTATCTGCCTATATTTCTGAGATGAGGTATTATGTACATTATTTACATTATTCGGGCTATTGTCCTCACCTTTGACCCTATAATGATTACAACGTTTCGGCCGTTGTACGCTCCGGCTTTCTTCATGTGGTTGGAATGTTGAACTGAACCCTTTATTTCGCTCACTGGGGTAAACTGTTCTAGTTCCTAATGTCTAATGGATGTCAGTTATCTCCTGTTAATTTCTCTCTGAAAATTATCCACTACCTTAACTTTCTTCACTGTGAGGACACATGGCACAGTGGATAAAGGCGTTGGTTAGATCCAGTGACAGGACCCAAAGAGTGTGAGTTCAATACCCGGTTAAGGCGGTGGAGAACTTTCAGAGGGAAATTAACAGGAGATACCTGAAAACTGGCATCCATTAAACATGGCACGTGGAACTAGAACAGTCTACCCCAGTGAGCGGAATAAAGTGTTCAGTTCGACATTCCAACCAGCTGAAGAAGGCCGAAGCGTACAATGGCCGAAACGTTGTAATAAATATGGCGACAATGATGAGGACAATAGTCCGAATAATGTAAATAATGTTACTGAGTGTGATTGTCGTTAGGTTTGATTTGGTTTGTTTTACGGCATATGAACCTCAATGGATTATTTTTATGCCAGCAAAATTTTTATTGCTGGTGATATTTTTTTTCAAAAATGTATTGCTGGGAATGTAATATGTAATAATTTTTCTTCAAAAATTTATTGATGGTAATTTTTTTTAGAAAAACGTATTTCTGGTATTAAAACATATTTTTATATTTTATTTCGACTTTGGAAATAATGAACACATTTTTGTCTTAAAAACATACCCTGATGATGACATTGTGTTAATGTCGAAAGTACTCAGAAAAACAATATGTATCAGTACGGTAATTTTCTCTCTTCTCTTACTACCGAGACCAAAAAGCTTATCCGAAAATATGAAAAAGAAAATCTTGAAAATAAGCAGACAAAACTTGTCAAAATTATTAAATGAAGCTTACTTGAATGAAAACATGCTGCCAAAATACACAATATATATATATATATATATATATATATATATATATATATATGTGTGTGTGTGTGTGTGTGTGAGAGAGAGAGAGAGAGAGAGATGAATTTGAATGCGCGAACAAACCGAATGGCATACCGATTTTGAAGCCTTTTGCAAGTATGACACGTTTTAAGTTCGCTATTCTATATGCCTAAGGGGGAGTGCATTAAATATAAAAGTAATTTATTATTTAATATGCATTTTTCATCGAACTTTTATATATAACCTAATAGGTAGAGATAGATAATGACTGAGATATATAGATAATGTCTGAGATAGAAATAAATAGATACCAATAAAATTATATATATATATATATATATATATATATATATATATATATATATATAGAGAGAGAGAGAGAGAGAGAGAGGAGAGAGATGGAACATGGACATAGAAATCAACACTCCATGATGACTGTTAGTGTCACGTCTTTATAGAGAGCAATCTTCCCCAATAAATATATATATAAATATACAAACTTTTAAACAATACACAAATACTTCGATATATATATATATATATCTGTGTGTGTATGTGTGTATGTGTGCGTATATATATATATATATATATATATATATATATATATATATATATATATAATATATATATATATATTTGAAAATATATATATAATGTTTTCAAAATAGTGCACAATACTCAGTGTAACATACAGACTCTTAAATTTGATATAAGAATAAATATTTCTGTTCTCTTATCCCTACGGCTGAAAACTGCTTGGTAATTGCATGAAACTGGCACACACACACACACACACGTGTGTGTGTGTTAACATTAAAAACGTTAGTTGTTACCAAATATAGAGCTGGAAGAAAATTAAGCACGTTTCAGCTAACAAAGGCACTGATAATATTTAGCTTCTAGAAATGGGTCGGTCAGAAGATGGATGAAGTGTCGCTTAAATCATGTTTCATTTGTTCAATCCTGTTCTCCGTCCCGTCAGTGTCAATTGCTAGACAGCCACGCTAACTACATTCTCTTTGTGTTGAAGGAATAACAAAGAAGACGAAATCTCTTTTGACCATCTCGTCGTCTCTTCTCTCTCTCGCTTAAAATGCTCCACAACTAACCCCAATTAGTTAATCAATACTCTTTTTCTTTTTTTATTATCTTCTCTGAAAATGCTTTTCATTGCCCTGTTCTGCCTGATTGAGTTCATGAAACAATTCTTTTCTGGGAGAACTAATCCGCCGTGTGTGTCACTGTGCATGTATGTGTGTTCGGGAAATCTTTTGTGCTGGTGGATTGGTAAAGGGAAACCCTTTGGAGAAAAGAGACGAAAGATAGCCTAGTCCTGATGCGAACTTCCGTCTCTCTGCCCGCCTCTCGTTTTATTTCTTCTTCAGCGTCTCCCTCTTTTCATTTTTCACTTCTCTTTCCAATTTCGTTTTCTTTTCTCTCTTTATCTGCAAATGATGCATAATGAAAACGTTTTAGGCTAGGAACTGATACGGAATAAACGGAGCCATACGTTTGAATAACGAGAGAGAAGGAAAGATAAAAAAAGGAAGAATTCTTCATTCATATGCCATGTCCCTTTGGAACATGGATGATCATCACTCCCCACTACTTACTATCTTTTGTTACTCTAAGTAGCTTTCTTCCCTCTGTTCTGTAATCCAGACTCGTAGAGTTAGTTACTCTTTGTTTCCCAACTCCTCTTGCCGTCAGTATATCCCTCGAGTGCAGAATTCTCCAAGCCGTCTTTTCTCTTTATGTATCCCAGAAATGTCAACTTTCTCTTTCTCTTTTCTTTATTTCAATTCCTATTTTTCTTCCTTGTTGCTCCCAAGCTCTGACCCCCGGTATTACCAGCATTCGAACGTAGAATCACATATCTGTCGCTTCACGTCTCGTCTTATCTGCCACTACCGTACATTCCCTTCCATATTGAACGATTAGATATAACACAGCAGTTCAGCACTCTTTTTCTTTATTTCTAATGACATTTTCATATTTCCTAATACTTTACTTAGTTTCTCGAAGACATATTTCCTTATTTTCAACTGACTTCTGTGTCACGTTTTCCCGACATCTGTTACTAAACTACACAGTTAAAAGTCGTTACCTGCTTGGTCTTGAAATTTGCAGTCCGAGACTTGTACTATATGTGATTATCTGTACGTTTTTCAAATATCTGGTGCACACTATTTTTTGAAAATTTAACAACGAATAACTTAAATAAAGAGTTAGGGTGAACGGACGATAAAGATGGTAAACCGCCAAAACTTACTTCGAAAAACAAATGATAGGAAGTTGTGGAGACTCATGAAAGCACATTTACTGAAAAGGCTTGAAATTTATTAGAAATATCTCGACAGTCTTTACTGACATTTTTTTTTTAAAATATCTATTTTTTGAAAGGTTTAGTTATGAGAAAATAAGAGACAAACTTACTTGATTCTTTTTAATAAGGTTATTTGCACAGTATGCTGTACCGGTTAGCAAAACTTTTTCCTTGACCATCAGCAGCGAGATCGATCCTCACTGGGTGTTGCATATAAATTCGGCATTAAATAACCTTGCTTGCATTCACATTTTTTAAAAGCACACGACCAGTACATCACCCGTCTCAATATATTATTAAATAACATAGAAGTCGCCTTTCGGGGAGGACTTTTATGCTAGCTCCTACATAGAGCTTTTAGACCTTTAGCCTTTTACCTTCAACGCCCTATATACGTAAAAGCTATAAGAATTTAAAGTAATAAAATTATTTTATCTTTATTCAACACCTTAATTCGGCATAATTTTTCTTCGTATACGCATTAAGGAAAAAGACATGTTCATTATTAATTGATCATAGTTAAGGATCGGAAGCTCATGAAATATTGAAATAAAGCTCAAATATTATTCCAAGATCATTTTCTAACTTATTCAAGATGATCTTCGCCCTCTCTAACCTAATAAATTTTTATCTTGAATTAACAAGGTACCTGACACGTTTCACGTACGATTTCATTTTCAAGTCTTTTTTCACTGCTTTTTGGACTGTCATAGCTGCAAACCCTCAAATGACTTATGGATTGACTTGGGTCTTTTCTAATTGATCTCTTTAGCTCTAAGTTGAAACGATGACCCCTCTTTCTGTTGTGACATCCTGATTCAGTTTTCTTCTCTACTGTTGCCTCTTTTAAAAATTATTCACCGCTCTCTTGATGATTCTTTAATTGACTTTGACGATGGAAGCCGTAATATGAATGTTCGTACCATTACTGTAGGTCTGAATGAACTTTTTTCTTCTCATTATTGGTCAGTTGAGAAGACAGTAGATCGGACACAAAACGATTTTAACCTGTTCTCTTTCTAGTTGAATGACTCAAAGAGTTTTTCAGTGATTCTTACGACAAATGATGTCAAGATGGCTAAACGTCTTATCTAAAAATCTGGAAAAAAACTCAATTAGTTTAGTGTTTTATTTTTTAGATGTTAAACATTTTGTGGTATTGACAATTATGCTGTAACACGATTTGAATAATTTTGCAGTTACACCCGGCGTACACATACAAAGGAGAGTCCGACTCGTTACGACTAAAACGGGAAGAAGTTAGTGAGGGCGTGAAACTCAAGAAACGATTCAAGCTGTCCTTTGTTTAGGGTTGATGTTGTGAGGCTTTTCCTTGGGTCTGCCTAGGTAGTCTGCAGGCTGTTCACTTTACTGAGTCGGTAGATGTTTCTCTTTTGGTCTATCCTTCTTCGACATTTTTTCTTGTCTTAAGTTGTTAGGCCTTCTGGCAAGTTGTCTACATCGAGTACTGTTTTATTAGCACTAGCACTCAATAGGCAATATCATATATATATATATATATGTATATATATATATATATATATGTGTGTGTGTGTGTGTGTGTATAAATAAAAAGAAAGAACAGTAAGATATATAATCCGGTGTTCTTATTGATATTTTTATTTTTACAAAATAGTGCTCAATGTAAATTTACAGAGAATTACTATTATAAATTAACTGATTTAAAATATTTTTTTCGCTACACAGTAATAACCATGTTTCAAAAATGGAAGCTAAAAGCTTCAAATTTAATTTTGTAATTAAATTAAAAATATTAGTTCCATTTTATTCTCAAGCGAATTTTGGTGTAACTTATTTTTTTTAAATTTACAAAGTTTTAAAGACAACGAACTCAAGCTCAGAGTCCAATGAAAAAACCTCCAACACAAGTAAAGCAAAAATAACTAAACAAAGTGCTCAATACACTAAGTAGAGCAAATCTAACTATGAACCTAAAGAGCCAGGCAAAACTACCTGGGTTTCACCTACACGGATCGTCAGGGTACGCTGGCGAAAGTGGAACATTAGAACAAAATATAAATAGCCTACAACATAAAAACATGACCATGTGACCAAAAAAACAAAAAAATAATAAACAATAAACAACGTCAGTTATTGATTATTAATATTTTTTTTGTCATGTTTTTATGTTGCAGTCTATATATATCCGCGTAGGTGAAACCTAGGTTGGTTTGCCTGGCTCTTTGGGTTCATAGTTATATATATATATATATATATATATATATATATATATATATATATATATATATATATATATAGGAGTATAACCCGTCTTCGACCAGGTTTTCATTACTGGGAATTTTTTCCGCTCAACTGGAGTAGTTTAAATTTAAAGTCAGCCCACCCGAAAATCAATATTAGTAACAACAAATGGGTGCAGCTGAGACTCATCCCCAAATGGAGTGGGGTTAAGACTTTGAACTGGGGGTGGCTCTGAAAAGGGCCGTTTTTGCCTCACGCACAGCAGCAGCTGAAGAGCCGTTTCTCCTACGCTGCTGAGTCCTTTGATCAGCAGTTTCAGCCTCACGCGCAGCAGCAGTTGAAGAGGTGTTTCTCCTCAGCCGTTGATTCTTTTGATCATCATTATCAGCCTCGCGCGCAGAAGCGTTCAGGTATGCTTTTCTGGAAAGCCGATGGCTACGTTGATCTTCGGACTCAGTGGATCTGATTGAAGCATTCCAAGAAGCATTTTGAGACAGGCAAACTGAACGTTCTAAAGACGATTCGTTATCTCTTACTCACATGGCGGACCTGGCGGCAGCGGTTTTACAACCTAGGCTAGTTCTTTTCTTTGGTAGCATGTCTTAGACAAATATGAATTTGTCAAATGGAATCCGTGGGCAAATGCAAGAGAATGCTGTAAAGCTACATGGATCACTAAGCTCGAATAACTTTAGGAAAGGTTGGAAAAATAAATGTTGAGTAATAAAAAAGCAAGCTTACTTATGGTGAACGCAATGCAAAAACTGGCAGGACAATAAAAAAAAGTTAAATTGGGAACAGCTATAAATGACAATGAAAGCAACGCCTTAAAACTGTAGTAGTAGGCTTTATGCAACTGGAAAGGTAACCTCACTTGAAAGAGATTGACTGCTTAACCAAGAGAAGGGGAATGTATAATTTGGACTCAAAACCGGCACTGAAGAATTATCTATCAATATATATATATATATATATAATCGAAATCGGATGAAAAATGTGGAAACGCATAAACAGCATCGGATCACACACAGACACACACATTTTGGGAATTATAGATATAGATGTTATTATTGTAATAATTTAGAGTAATTATTTTTTATTAAACTTATTATGAAAGATATATATCCAAGAACAGATAGTAAAGATGAAAACGCTGCTCAGAGTTATAATGGACAGGAAGTAGTGGAGAGCCATTGTCGCCAACAATTTGGACTCAAAACCAGCACTGAAGAATTATCTATCAAACAAAATTTTCATCGACATCAGATGAAAACTGTGGAAACGCATAAACAACATCCGATCATACACACACACACGCACACACACACACACACACACACACATTTTGAGAATTATATATATATATATATATATATATATATATATATATATATATATATATATATATATATATATAAAGTGGCAAAGGAAGAATAATAACTGACAACGAGAAAGACGGAATTGTATTAACAAAGTTAAAAATGTGTATTTCGGCCTATCCATATACGAGAATAGGTGACTGACACGTTGTCATACGAGCATCGATAGATAGCGAGATGTCAGGATGATATAAAAGGTCTGTTTCTAAAAACAATTCCAACACGACATAAACACGTGTGCATTAGAGAAAGAAATAACTACCAGAAACAAAGACCGTTTTTGGCAGTTCATCACATGGGTACACATCATTGTGTTTGGGGATCTGAACCCATAACCGCGCCTTTCACCAGCGCGCATGCGTGTAAGTCTATTGAGTGCATCAGCTTGGCTCCCTAAGTATTTACTTGGGCGTAACTGTTTTTGTTTGTTTTGTATTTTCATATTTTATAAGTCTATCTCTGTTAATCAATCATCATTTTAGTTTTTTTTTATCTCTTCTTTTTTATTCCTATTGCTTTTCCTTCTTTTTGCTATTTTCTCTTTTCATGTCTTTCCTACTTTTATTCTTCTTTTTTCTTCGTTTCATTTGTCGTATTTGTTATTTTCCTTCTTTAGTCGTTTTGTTGTGTTTTCTTCTTTTCTTTCCTTTACTTTCCATTTTTTTCTTTCCTTTGGTTTCCGATGCTTTTCTTTCATTCTTTTTCGTTTCTTTCATTCATTTTCATGTCTTTCTTTCTTTTTCATTTATTTCATTCTCTTTCAACTCTTCCACTCTTTTTCATGTCTTTAATTCTTTTTCATTTCTTTCATTCTTTTTCATTTCTTTCTTTCTCTATCATCTCTTTCATTCTTTTTCATTTCTTTCATGCTTTTTCATCTTTCATTCTTTTTCATCTTTCATTCTTTTTCATTTCTTTCATTCTTTTTCATCTCTTTCATGCTTTTTCCTCTTTTATTCTTTTTCATTTCTTTCATTCTTTTTCATTTCTTTCTTTCTCTATCATCTCTTTCATTCTTTTTCATTTCTTTCATGCTTTTTCATCTTTCATTCTTTTTCATCTTTCATTCTTTTTCATTTCTTTCA
>CAHIKZ030003142.1:3360000-3395000 GCA_903632075.3 Acanthosepion pharaonis | reverse complement strand
GTCATCTTGACAAGTATACAGATAACACATTGATCAAGATAGTGGACTGAGAAAGAAAGAAAGAAAGAAAGAAAGAAGAGGAAGGAAAGAAGGAAAACGGAAGAAGAAAACAAAGGAAGGAAGGAAGGAAGGAAGGAAGGAAGAGGAAAATATGGAAGATGGAAAAAAGAAACAAACGAAAGAAAGAGAACAGAAGGGAAAACAAAGGAAGAGGAGAAAGTAGGAAAATCGAAGACGAGAACAAAGGAAGAAGAAAAAGAAGGAATACCGGAAAAGTGAAAGAAGAAGAAAAAAAGGAAAATCGGAGAAAAGAATAAATGAAAAAGAAAAGAATGAAAATCGGAGAAGAGATCAACGAAAAAAGAAAAGAATGAAAATCGAAGAAGAGAACAAAGGAAGAAGAAAAACTAAAAATTGAAGAAGAGAACAAATGAAGAAGAAAAGAATGAAAATCAAAGAAGACAACAAAGGAAGAAGTAAAGAATGAAAGTCGAAGAAGAGAATAAAGTAAGAAGAAAAGAAGGAAATCGAAGAAGAAAACAAACCGGAAATTTGAAGTCTTAAGTCCTTGCTTACATATCAGAGCTCCCTCCCCCACCGATGCATTTTCTTCTTCTTCTTCTTCTTCTTCTTCTTCTTCTTCTTCTTCTTCTTCTTGACCTCCTCCTCCCTTTTACGCCCAATATCGTGTGTTTGTTTAAATTGATTTATATATATATATATAGATATAAATTGATTATATATATATATATATATATATATAAAGAACAGTAAGATATATAATCCGGTGTTCTTATCGATATTTTTATTTTTACAAAATAGTGCTCAATGTAAATTTACAGAGCATTAATATTATAAGTTAATTGATTTAAAATGTTTTTTTAAATCAATTAATTTATAATAATTATATATATATATATATATATATATATATATATATATATATATATATATATATATATATATATTCAAAAGCACTAGAACACAAACTATCCCACTAGCCATGTTTCGACCGTAAGATTTCCTCAAGTAGATTCTGATTATCTGAGGAAACTTTACAGTTGAAACCTGGGTAGTGGAGTGGTTTGTGTTTTAGTGCTTTTGAATATATTTTTGTTCTACATCTCTAATTTTGAAATTTTGTATTGAGCGCTTTTTTAGTGATCGCTCCTTTTACAATATATTGTTTTATATTTTATATTATACTTTAACTAATGGAACAATTACATGGAATCAATAGCTTCATCCACCTCAAGGAAAGTTGGTTCCCTGTGTCGCGCCCCAAAATTTTTCTCGCCTGAGTCGAACCTTCACATCTACAAATCAACCATTCGCCTACTGCTGCCATATGTGGTCTGGTGCCCCCACTGTTAAAGTCCTCGACAAGATCCAGAGACGAATAAGCAATGAGGTTGGTCCTGATCTGGCATCTCGTCTACAGCTGCTCTCTCACAGACGTGCCGTCTTTTCTACAAATACTTTCACGGTAACTGCTCCGACGAGCTACTTTCGCTGGTTCACAGACTGCATGAATTTAAGCGTGCTACTAGGCTGGCATCACAGTCCCACCTTTTCACTGTCGAAACGGTTAAATATGGCCGTCTCTTCTACTCCAATAGCTTCATGTCTCGCACCTCCTGTCTGTGGAATTCCTTTCCTATTACTTGTTTCCCTGATAGCTATAATCTCCAACTATTCAAATGTAATGTCAATGGACATCTTCAGATGCCCTGAACTATCTCCTGCCCGTCTCTTCATCCTTTCCTTCATCACACCTCTTTACTCTCGCTCCCACTCTGTAACCCCTGAATACTAGTGGCATCCCGCCTTACTTGGGGTGAAATGCTTATATATATATATATATATATATATATATATATATAGTGTCCACCAAAATTTGACATCATTTTAAAAGCAATTATCTTGGAAACTGCTAAGTCTAGCTCAATGAAATTGAACAGTTTTGGTGTTGAACATCATAAGTTTATTATGCGACCGATTTCATAAGTGTCTAATATGTGCACCGCCTGTGACACGACACACGTCATGTCGGTAGTTAAGCTCTTGCCAAACACGCTGTAGCATGATTTCGGTAACATTATCCAGTGTGGAAGTAATCCTCTGCTTACGTGTCTACGGAGATTTATTTATTTTTTTATTTTATTTCTTTATGAAAGGGATTTGTGCATATAAAAACTGCCGTAACTTTTGTTTTTTGACGACTTCATAAAGGGTTTTCTTTTTGTAGGGTATTTAAACTATTTATTTTGGCTATGGATTATAAAAGTTATTATATTGTATGCTTATATTTAGCTAATCATTCAAACCATAGATTTGATGATGACGACAGAAAACCGTTAACTCATGTCTATTGTTTAATAGATTATTATTATTTAGAAACTTAATAATATGCAGCTTCTCATGGAGGCACAAAGGGCATGGGTCATCCCAAGTTTTACATGTTCTAGTCCTGTTTATAATTTTCCAAAAATAAATAAATCTCCGTAGACACGTAAGCCAGACGAGGCTAAAACATCTTCCGTTTCAAATTTTAGACACCCCCACCTTACCCTGACTTGACATCTATGAAAGTAACTCTATACTGATACTTATTATTAACACTCAACACACGCCTACCCAATTTAAACAATTCGCCCAAGCTGTTACCAGGGAAATTTTGATTTCAATTATTAAAACACATAAATTTCTGAAATAAGTTATTCCAAAAAAAATTTCGCTTGAAGATGGAACAGAGCTTTCTTTAACTCAATTTAATTCAAATAATTATATTGAAGTTTTCGGCTCTTGTTTTGAAACATGAGACCTCTTATGACGCGAGTTGGAATCATATTTTTAAATAAATAATTATATATATATATATATATATATATATATATATATGAAAAAATTTTCCGATTTAACCTGTAGAAAAAGACAATATTTATAAATGTAAAAGACAATAGGAAAACTGTAATGGTAGCCGACGCGTTTCGTCCAAAGTGGACTTTTTCAAGGCAAAGGAAAAGTCCACATTTGTAAATATATATATATATATATATATATATATATATATATGTGTGTGTGTGTGTGTGTGTGTGTGTGTGTGTGCGTGTGTGTGTACGTCTGTGTGCATAGGGTTATGACATTTTGTAACCCAATGTTCCTATGTCATAAATCGATGAACTTTTGTTGAAAAGTAATGAAAAAAGCATTAAATTTTGTTAGTACTTGAAAAAGGACATCCCCGAACAGAAAATTCGATTTTACCATATCTGCAATAAGGGTAAGAAAATCGAAATATTTTAGAAGCTTTATTTTTCAATTTGCTAATGATGTTATTTAATAATACTTATGTATTTTAAGACATTTAACAGTTTATAGCCATAGCATAAGCCATAAACCTACAATTAAACAGAAACAAGTTCTAGAATGTTCCATAAAGTTCGAAAAGGTTAAGTTCCAGAAGACTGCAGAAACTCATATTGCTTCTACACTTATATACGGTTTTAGAAATTTCGTGCTGGGATTGACATTTTGTTATATAGGAATAAAGTGTCGCTGCTGACACATGAGTTTGAACATAGATCGCCAGTGAGCAAACACAGGCGGTCTCATTATTGAATTAAGCAGACCACGTGACCACAGAGGAAACGCATAAGTGGAAAGTCGCGTGACGTCCGATTGATCTCCAATTCTAGTCTTTCCCCTATTACTATACGGATCTCTGTTTCTATTCGATCCTCTATTATTATACGGACCGCTATTCTCTACTCTATTCACTATACTATTTCTCTATTCGGATCACTATACGTTTTACTATTCGAGCGAATATTATCGAGCAGTATTATTAGTGCAAGTGATATTCGAAGGCGTCTGACACCGGCATTGTTCAACGGCGTACTATAAGTTGTATCTGCGATTACAAAGTCTCTACTACAGCGAGCATTACGAAAGTGACAAGTGTTCGTTGACATCACGAAACATTTTAAAAAATATAAACCGAATTACTTATTTATAAGAAAAGTTCTTCGAATTATGTTAGAGAAAATCAATTATTCTACAAAAGGTCATAAACTTAAAATGCATGTATGTCTGCATAAAGGCTTGAGGTCAGAGGTCTATCCCCTAAAATGCAAGATCTGAAGGTACAAATAAAAAAAGGTTGCAAGCCCAGAATCGCCGATACAACCGTACAACGCAATTTTAATTCGTCTATTGTCAGAAGGAAGCATACAGATATTCTAACATCAAAATCTGAGTCTATGTCATATTTTATCCTTGTTGAGTAGCAAAGAAATATAATCACTGTCATTTTTTATATACGTGAATTCAATCTTATCTATTGAAATACCGACATTGTTCATATAAGGATCGTTACCCGAAAGACACGTGGACTAATATTTGATCATTCTACTAAAGTTATGAAAATTTTCATTAATCCTCACATGCTGTATCCGTGCAATCGTCGACGATCTCAGTTTAACCTTTCAAATAGACAGGAAAGACATATGAATGTTCACACGCGTAGATCCGGCATTTCAGGCTGAGCCTGGGCATATCTAATTGCTTTCGTCGCTTGTGGGAAACGATGTTTTACAAGTTTAAGTTTGTCAGTTTTTGTAACATATGCAGAACGGTTCTGTGCGCGTCTACTAAGACAATTGGCTAGCCGGCTATTCTAAACTGTTTCTATCTATCTATCTATCTATCTATCTATCTATCTATCTATCTATTCCGTTTTCTTACTATTCATCTATATTGTTCTGTTCCGATATATTTATCTACGTATTTCATTCTGTTCTTATATATCTCATTCTGTTCATTATCTATCTATCTATCTATCTATCTATCTATCCACTCTCTTTTCTCCCTATATACATACATATATATATATATATATATATATATATATATATATATATATATATATATATATATATATATATATGACTCTATTCTTATCTGTTTCTCTATTTCATTCTAATTCTATCTTCTATCTATCTATCTATCTATCTATCTATCTATCTATCACATTCTGTTCCTATATATCTATGCATCTCATATTATCTATATCTATACATAGATAGATAGATATGCGTCTGTATATATATATATATATATATATATATATATATATATATATAGATAGATAGATAGATAGATAGATAGATAATTGATAATATTAGTACTAAATATACACATACATATGCAAAATATATAAATATATATACATACATGCATACACATACATATATATTTTGTATAAGAAAATTCCAAGAGGATAGAATCCAGGTAGAACTCAATGTCCAGGACAGAGTAAGGATATAATAAAAAGGCTTAAACACTAATATTCCATGGTCATAATTTATTCCATTGGAATCGTAAATACGATCCAATTCATCTTCAAAAAGAAAACAGAAAAAAAAACTCTGAGAGAGTGTAAGTATGAGGGTTAGAGCTATAGAGAGGGGTAACAGACGAGAGAAGGTGGGGGATTAAAATTTAACAGAAAAGTTTTAGAGAGGGGAATCAAAGACGATTTAAGTGAGAGAAATATGGATGTTGTCGGATGTCTAATACATTAAAGATGTAACCGGAAAGGATACATTTTAAAACTGAAGGGCATTTATAAAAGGGCCGCTGTGTAATTAAGAAAATTTGACAAAATTTAATATCGACTACAGGTTACAAATCAAATATAAACATATAAAAAATAAATATAACGATTATCTAATCTACCAAGGACCTATATTTCTATGTTCAAAAACACACGCGTATACACACATACGCAATAACATATACACGTATATACATACATATACGTACACGTACACACATACACACACAGCTCTAACATTCGTCCCACACTCTCATACTTACACTTTCTCTAAATTTTATTTTTTATTTCCGGAGTTGTTTTTTTTTTGTTTTCTTTTCTTTTCTTTTTGAATTTGTACGTCTGATGAATTGGATCGTATTTACGATTCCAGCGGAATAAATCATGACCATGGAAGGCTTAAACACTAATATTCCATGGTCACGATTTATATATATTTTATTATATATATATAGATATTTATTAAAGACATTTTTATGTTTAACGTTGTTATTTATAGATACAAGTATTTAAGCAAATGCTCTGTTTATGATAAACAGTATTAAATAACATTTACCGGCCTGAATGTCGAAAATTTTTCATAAAAAATATTCGTTCTTTGACAAAGAACGAACCTTTTCTATACGGAACCGTCATTTTCGCTGACGTGCCTTTACCGTCTCGGCCACAAAAAACCTTTCGAATCCTGTCAAAGAACGAATATTTTCTATAAAATAATTTCACGTTAAACAAGTTAATGTCTTTAATAAATAAATTGTCGGACCTTGTCCATTTCTTAATATATATATATATATATATATATATATATAATAAAAAAGGCTTAAACACAAATATTCCATGGTCATGATTTATATATATATATATATATTGACATGTTTCAATCTATCTATTTCATTCTATTCTTCTCTCTCCCTCTCTCTCCCTCTCTCTCTCTCTCTCTCTCTCTCTCTCTCTCTCCATATATATATATATATATATATATATATATTGGAGGATATATACATAAAAACAGAGCAACCCACACTGAACAAAATTACATTTTAAACCAGTGACAATATATTACAATGCATTTAAACACATGGTTCTGTTGATGACATTTCTTTCTCTCACGTGGTCATGTATGACGTCATAGAACCGCATTGCGAATTTACGACCTGCGTCTGCTATTTCGCTATCGTCGCATAGCAAACCTCTACGTAAATATAACATGATGTCATCTTTGATGGTGAATATCTTTCTGGTAATGTCCATATAACCACTCTGATGATGGCTCATTTGAATCGAAAGCTTAGATCGAGGAAAAGCATAAAAAAAAATATCCAAATCTTGGATAGTTTTTGCCTTTATTTTCTTAAATCATAAACAAAAAAATCATACAAATATTAATGTGATTAATGGTGAAGTTACTTCACTAGCAAGACTTAATGAAACATTGACTCACTATCAATTCCTTGAATAATAAGATCCTTATATTAGAGTTGTTGCCAGATGAAAGATACTTTCCTAGTACTTTCGACAATTTCAAATTGTCATTTCAGGGCACAATTTTTCCCATACATCAGTAAACACGAAGACGAAATATGTGTAGAACGAAAGATATTTTTAGAATTTTGCTATCTCTCTCTCTCTTTATCTCTCTCTCTCTCTCTCTATATATATATATATATATATATATATATATATATATATATATGTACTTGGATGAGTTGTTATCACGTTTGCTTGATATCGTAACTGTCCGAGTTTCAATTCATGGTATTGGATGCGCACTGCTGATGAGTCCCAAATATAGGACGAAACGGCCGTCTAATGTTTTCTGTTGAGGCCTCTTCTAGTTTCGATGAATTGCTTAATTATGATTATCTCAAGTCCTCCTAATAATTTCTATCCTTTTTACACACACACACACATATATATATATATTTGTGATACTATATATATATATATATATATATATATATATATAGTATCCTAAATTTGAAAAAAGGTTTTTTGACGCGTTTCATCCGTTAGGATTTCATCGGACTTGGCTTTGTTGATGTTGCTACGTCTATACGTGTGCACCAAACGAGAGACGCTGGTAGTTTCAAAATTTTTGAAAGAATATTTTTAATTCTAGCTAAATTCATCTGTATTCTTTTTCTCTCTGTCACCTTTGTCCTTAGTTATCCCACATTGTGACAACAGAAAATCTGCCAAGAATGGTGATATGTTGTAAGAGCCTTAATACAAATTTACCGTGGCTGAACTAGCGATCAAGGCACGTTTAGTGGATTATTTTCTCTTTTAATCGAAGTAGGATTCCTTATGTCAAAATAGTGGTCCGTTTTGTTATGGTGGACAAACAATGCGTATTGTATGTAGCTATTTAAAATGTTCCTTTTGTGTTCATAGAGGCTTTTGTTTAAACTTCTTGAGATTTCTCCAATGTATTCATTCTGTCAATTCCTGCAGAAGTAAATTCCTCCTTCAAATTTTGGCTTGTTGTGTTTTTTATTGATTAAGTCTTTGATTGTTTTAGATGTAGTCGTGACACATTTTATAGTGAGTTTAGATAAATTCTTATCAGTTGTAGTTGTGAGAGAGTTATTGGGTAGAATAATATATATTGAAATATTTCAAGAGCATTTTGTTACGCATTGAATATGAAAATTTTTTTTAAAAAAAAATATTCTTTAAAAAAAATATTCTTTAAAAAAAAAATATTCTTTCAAAAATTTTGAAGCTACCAGCGTCTCTCGTTTCATGCGCATGTATAGACGTGGCAACATCAATAAAGCCCACAACGCGTCACAAAAACTTTTTTTTTCCAATTTGTCATACTATTTTTTATAAAGACACTTTGTTGATATATAAAATTGTGAAAATTATAAATCGTTATATCATATATATATATATATATATATATATATATATATATATATATATATATATATATATAAATTAATCTAACTCTTTCTATCTATCTATCTATCTATTTATCTATCTATCAATTTATCTATCTATTTAATTCCTTCCAAAAACCTTTAGCTAATATCATCCCAACTGTTACATTTGCATCTCTAAATCATGACCCAATATTATCCCCACCACTATCCCAGGGCGAGAGACATCCGGAGAAGTCACTCCACCCAATAAAGTTATAACATCAAACACCGACCCGCATTTCAAAACAAAAACAAAAAATAGTTTATCAATATCATTTTCATTTACAGAACTTCCCATGGTTTTTTGTCACGCGTATAACATTTCTCTTTCTGTCTTTTTTTTTTTTTTTTTTTTTTAAAAAAAAAAAAAAAAAAAAGACCTACACCATCTGTCGTAGTTTCATTGAAGTTACATATAATGGCTTCGGTAACAGCTGGGCGTTCGTCAACTTGCAGTCCAAAGCGAAAACTTAGCAGAAACGATCAATGAAAAACGCTTTTAAACGATTCCAATTATTTAGAAAAATACATTCATTAACGGGTTGTATAGATTCAGTGCGCAGTTACACATGATCGCGACCTCTCCTAGGCCAAGTACGAAATCAAGTGAGGAGAACACACTTAGCCTCGTTTTGAAAGCCGCGTTTTATGTTTCTTTTCCTGATCACACATATACAAATCCAAACAGGTTTTCTCCCGCTATTTGAAAATCTTGCAAGAACAGTTTCCGGGGTTAAAATGACATAAAGCGAAGAAACAATTATTATTAAATAATGCTGAGAATATTCTGATTGCTGCCAGACCCCGAAATAACATTCTCATTTTCGATATGATTTAGAAGGTCAGTGCACTCAACAGTCTAATTATTAAAATATGCCTTTATTGCAGGGACTCAGCAGACCACGTGGGTATTGCTATCTGCAATAGTTTACAGCACTTTTTTCTTTAATGTAATAAAAAGTGGAAAATCAATTTCCCACTTAGAAAACAGGCACATACGAAATAAATAAAATAATTTGAATCATGAACTCATTATAGTGATAGCGATTTTCCAAGCGTAGCTTGGGTGTGGAACAAGCCCGCAATTAGGGGGCACCCAGTGAGGATCGAACTCACTCGTAATTGTTCTAGCGAGTCAAGCTTGCTAACCATTACACCGCCTCGAGGTCCCTAAACTCATTATAGTGATATGTGAGATTTTACATTATCTCCTTGTTTAGTTACTCTGTCGGGGTTAGGGGTCAAGAATATGAGGGGGGGGGGCTTGAAGAAGAGTAAAACATCTGAAATGAGCAAGTAAATGAATATAGACTTAAACTTAACAGTAGAATTACGACATAGGAGACATGCTTTAGAAATGGTATTTTACAGACAGGGCAGGTGCGTACTACTCCCGAATCCCCCGAGGTGGGGGGGTAAGTCTGATTCGGAAATCCGGGAAGTGTTTCCTGACCTTCCCTATCTTATCAATATTTACGTTTTTCTACCTACATTTATATGCGTTACTAAGCGCAAATGACGGTGACATGGAAAATTTCGGATTTAGACGTCATTCTGGGGTCTTTTTTGTCCTCTAAATACGTGAATTTGTTTTGCTCATTCTAAGTTTAGAAAAGAAAAACACTATATAAAAATCACTATTTTTTATCCATAATGTTGAATGTGTTAAAATTATTCAACTATTTAACAAAAAAAAAAAAATCTCAAGTTGGTGTTAAAAAATATCGCAAAATATTGTTGATTTATTTAAGATCGAATAATCTATAATGACATGTCTCTAATTTGTATTTAGATACATTGTATTTATTTTCAGGATTTCTTGATGAATTGTTCGCATATATTGCATATGATCGTGTACATAATTAGGTTACAATAAAATTTGTATTTTATATAATTACTACTTTACAAAAATTGAGATGTAGTAGAGTGGTGGGCCGTATCATAGATTAGGGGGAGGGTACGAGACAGGTACCGACCCTGTCTATAGGACCATCCTAGACATCTCCTACATAGACCACATCCCAAAATGATGTAGTAAGAGACATTATCAGACAAGAAAAAGACTCGTTGGAAGTGCCCATAGACACCGCCACTAAGAGAAAGTTGAAATGGTATGGTCACGTGATAAGAGCCAGCAATCTTTCCAACGACATCGTACAATATACCACCTTAGGTAGGAAGAGACAGGCAGGGGGAAAAATAAAATGACAATGTGGGACTGAGTGAACTGGAAGTTCATTCACAGAGACTCAGACATTGACACGCAGCTGAGACATCTGGAGGGAGCTAGTCAGGTATTCATTTGCGTAGTGACCCTACGACCACGCCGTGTTATGGGACTGATGATGATGATGATAATAATGTATTTCTTAACTCAAAATCATACCATTAATATAAGACAAAATATGTCTTTATTGCAGGGACTCAGCAGACCACGTGGGTATTGCTATCTGCAATAGTTTACAGCATTTTTTCTTTAAACAGGAAATTTAATAAAAAGTGGAAAATCAATTTCCCACTTAGAAAACAGGCACATACGAAATAAATAAAATAATTTAAATCATGAACTCATTATAGTGATATGTGAGATTTGACATTATCTCCTTGTTTAGTTATTCTGTCCGGGTTGGGGGTCAAGTATATGATGAGAGGGGGGCGGCTTGAAAAAGAGTAAAACATCTGAAATTAGCAAGTAAATGAATATAGACTTAAACTTAAACGACAATATATTTACCTATCCTCGAAGTAAGTAATATTTATAGGCTCAAATATGAATGATCAATTTTTGTTTATCCCTAACCAATTAAATACTTACAGACTCACATATAAACGAAAACTGTTTCCTTATTCACAAACTAAATGATATTAACTCAAATATAAATTACCAATATTTACCTATTCCCGAACCAAGTAAAAATAAAGTCGGATTTCGACATTAAATAAACCAGCAACGGTTGGTGGGTTGTAAATTCAACCAACCCTATCCAAACCAAATCATTGCTTTATAATCTTCACCAATATTATTGCTTAGTAAAACAACAATGAAAAAAAAAAACAAATGCCTCTTTTCAGTAAAACCACTCACAAGACAAAATATGCAATGAATCATTTCGAATAAGTTATTTTTGGCGTGTGTATTTTCTTTCTTCCATTGGCGTGTGTTTTCTTTCTTCCAAAGCAACAATTCAGCTGCAATTCTTTCTCACGTGACTAGATTCTACAGCCAATGAGCATTTTACTATCCCAACCTGGTAGCAAACAAAAACTAATGAATGCCATCCCACAGGACAAAGCGACATGTAACTCAACAAAACACTATGCCCAACATTATGTGAAACAATGAAGAAGTAAAGAGAGCGTTTTACGGTCGTTAGGTTTTCAAAACGACATCGCTTAAGCTAAAAATGACGGAAGATTATCAATGTCAACAATTTTTCAAGCCAATAGAACCGCAACTTTTTTTTAACTTGTTTAAGAATTTATTCATCGAAATAAGACAGTCCTAACTCAAACCAGTAATAAAGTTACGAGCAAAGACTTGCAAGATATGCATACTATTATACACGAGATATTCTAACGATAGAAATGAACCCTCGAGTCACTAGAATTCTGTAAAATCAAATCTTATCTTTTGTTTTTTATAATTTCCAAAATAAGGTGAAGTATATTACTATTTTGTATTTGGACGTAATTTTGTTTGTTCAAATGGTAGATTTCTTTTTCTTGTAATACTTATCAGAAGTGAGAATCTTCATTTTATATGTTCTTCAAGGATTCTTTAAAATATTTTGGGAACAAGATTCTTAAAAAACTGACAGTAATAAGCAAATAAGTTTGTCCTATTTTTATCTTACTTTTCGAGAACTTTATAAACATTGCTTGCACAGATCATTCCGATCGGGATTCGTCGCCAAGGGATATTCTATAAGGACGACCCCCCGATAATCGAACTCAACAAAACACTATGCCCAACATTATATTGTTGAGTGCGGCTCGATTTCGGGCAATGCCATCGCTTGATCAATCCCCAAATATGTGTAGCGAGGAATTAGCTTTTTAGTCCTTCAAGGGTCATACATTATCTTGCGTAGATGTGGCGACGTTGGGCGTCTTTCGCGTTAGTTGTTACAGTAACATTTTGATTAACTTTGAAATGTCGTTTTAGTCCACCAACTGAGGCATATTCTTTTTTACACTCTTTTCAATTAGAAATGACCAATAACGTGTAGTAAATGCCTTTTCTGTGCGTAGAGCCTTTGATGATTTTTTCGGCCTGCTCTACTTAGACACGACAGCATTCATTAAACGTTTGATCAAATTTTGTGCCAACACTTTCAGAAAGACATTATTATCAATACCCATACAAACATGTCTCTTGCACAAATAATGTCTTACCATTGTGAAGCACTGTCCTCCAGGATAAACAATTCTGAGTTAGGGTTTTTCCACCCCTTTTTTTATGATGTTGGTCTTCTGCAGTGTGTTCTTGGGACAACTTTTATACATACCTGACGGTTGTCGACTCTTTAAAGGTGTATGACCATCAATGATAAAGTTTTACTTCTCGTACGAAAAACTATGGCTCTTGAAACCAGTAAATGAATTACAATTCTTATTGCAAACGCGACAAATTAAGTTGTTCTGTACAGAGCCTGGCCTGTTCCGTAAATTCAAGTTAATCGTGGGTTTTCATGTGACGGGTGAGACCAGAGCGGTTTCTGCAGGTCTTCAAATACACCCAACATGTTAAGTTAGATATATACATACGATAGAGTGTATTGCAAGAGATTGACGAAATGTTTTTGTCCCTCCATATGCCTTTCTAAAAGTGTCAGTCAGTGCTAGGCGGGATACACGTTTAGGCGATCATGTATCTTTCGATATCTGACTGACGAGACAGATCTTTTCCCGCAGTAGTTTGCCATTACTTCCTGCTATTTACCCATAGCTGGGAGGAGAAGAAGAGGGTTCCTACCTTTCCCAAGGGTATTAGCATGTAAGTGAATGTAATGGATTCGACTGGAATTCGAACTCAGCTCTCCGATTCCTCAATCCGAACCGCTATCCATTAGTCCACCGTTCCTCTAAAAGTGTAACTTCTGATATTTGGTCAGATTTTGAGAAGTGGGCTTCACACATATATATAGTGATTTTCTAAGCCCGGCTTAGATGTGGCACAAAGCCGAAAGTATGGGGCACCCAGTGAGGATCGAACTCACTACTCAGTCGTAATTGATCTAGCAAGACAAGCTTTCTAACCAATTACACCACGTCAAGGTGCCCAAAAGTGATTTTCCAAGCCTAGATGTGGCACAAGGCCGAAATTAGGGGGCACCCAGTGAGAATCGAACTCACTATTCAGTCGTAATTGTTCTAGCGAGACAAGCTTGCTAACCATTACACCGCCTCAAGGTGCCCTATATAGTGATTTTCCAAGCGTAGCTTGGATGCGGCACAAGGCCGAAAGTAAGAGGCACCCAGTGAGGATCGAACTCACTACTCAGTCGTAAGTCTTGTAGCGAGACAAGCTTGCTAACCATTACACCACCTCGAGGTGCCCTGTATATCTCTATATAAACACACTCACATGTCTGTTTTGTGTGTGTGTGTGTGTGTGTGTGTGTGTGTGTGTGTGTGTGTGTGTGTGTGTGTGTGTGTGTGTGTGTGTGTGTGTGTGTGTGTGTGCGTGCTTTCTCTTACTACAATGTCACATTCTTGGCACAAATGTATCATTACTGTTTTATATATTTGGGGAGGAAAGCCTCTATGTCAAATCCATAGGGCCGCAGTTCGCCTGGTAGGATTTTATGACAAAGCTATAGGGGAGCGGCTTAAGTTTGATGGCAGTAACTTGTGCGGGCATATTCTGGACACTGCGAGCATCATTTTAATAACCCCCACCCCTACACACCCTCTGCATTTTTGTTCATTCTCTCTCTCTCTCTCTCTCTCTCTCTCTCTCTCTCTCTCTTTCTTTTATCTTCTTTGGTCATTTTTGCTTCATTTTCCTTCGTTCTCTCACTTTTTCTACTATTTCTTTTCTTTATTTTCTCGCAACTTTACTTCCTTCTTCCTCTAAACAGAATTAATAATCCTCTTTTCCTTCATTTTCTCTTTACTCAACTTTCTTCTTCTTTTTCTTCTTCTTTTTAATAATGATAACATTGAAAATTATAATAATCTTCTTTTTCCTCCATTTTCTATTTATATCACTTACCTTTTCTTTTTCTTTTTCTTTTTCTTTTTAACAATAATAACACTAATAATAATCTTTTTCCGTCATTTTCTCTTTACTCCACCACTTCCTACTCTTCCTCCTCCTCCTCCTTCTTCTTCTTAATAATAATAATAATGATAATAATAATCTTCTTTTCCCTTCATTTTCTTACTTCACTTTCTTTTTCTTCTTTTAATAATAATAATAATAGTAATAATAATATTCGTTTTTCTTCATTTTCTCTTTACTCCACTTTCTTCTTTTTAATAATAATAATAACAACAATAATAATCTTTTTTCTTCATTTTCTCTTTACTTTCTTCGTCGTCATCTTTTTATCTTGCTTCTTTTTTCTACTTCTACAAAACAACAACAACAACAATAATACACGCTGTTTTACTCTCACCCCTTCTCATCATCCATTCTTTGAACCTTTCTTTTTTTCTTCTCCCCAATCTAGTCGATCAGATTTTTACTCCCTCTTTTTCTCGTCTTCCCAGTCTCTCTTTTGTTCCCTTCTTCTTTTTCCTCTTCTCCTTCGGCTTTCTCACTTACTTTCTTTATTTTTCTCACTTCTCTTCTTCCTCCTTATTTTCTTCGTCTTTTGTTAACTTTTCCTTCCTTCCATTCACCTTCTTTATCTTTTGTTTCTCCCTCTTCTCCGTTTAGCTTTTTCTTTTCTTTCTTTCCCACTTCCTTTCTTTTCCCCTTCAAATCCCAGCTTTTCTTTTCCTCTTCCTGCTTCACGTCTCCTTCCAACTCTTCTATATTTCTGTTCCTCTTCTTCTTTCGGTGCATCTTTCCCTCTTCTTCTTCTTCTTCTTCTTCTTCTAGCTTTTTCTTTTCCTTTCTTCTTCTTCTAGTTTTTTTTTATTTCCTTTCTTTTTCTTCTACTTCTTCTACCTTTTCCTTTTCTTTTTCTTCTTCTTCCCCTTCTTCTAGATCTTACTTTTACTTTCTTTTTCTCCTTCTACTTCTTCTTCCCCTTCTTCTAGATTCTTCTTTCTTTCTTTCTTTCTTTCTTTCTTTCTTTCTTTGCTCTTTGCTGTTTCCTACTGTCTTCTGTGTCTTCTTAATCATCTTCGTTGCTCCAAATATCCTTTGACTTTGTTTACTCGGCCATACAACAAATCAGGATTTACCCGACAATCTTTGTGTGCCCCAAAGAAACCTATTTTCAGAACGTCAAAGACGTCAGGACACAGAAAAGTGACAGAAAGAGGAATCCAATAGACCAAAACTCAGAAATGTTCCTTCTTTTCTTTATCCGCCTCCATTTTTCTGCCATTCTTCCCCCTTCAAACGTAACAATCCATTTTCTTTTTGCTTGCCCAGCTTCATGTGAGTCTGACATAATGCAACGCAAACCAGAAATCTATTTGTTAGCGTCGGCCAAATTCTGTAAGAATGTTATGTCCCCGCTGAGAGGTCTATGCTAAAAGTAGCCAGTCATTTTGAATATATTCAGAATCGGTTACGCGACCTTGATGTAACTTGACAAGTATCAGGAGGGACGTTACTGCGCATGCATGAACAGTTACTCACCGGTCAGGCTACTCAGGCGGCCATTGTGATGTCACTGAATGAGCTTGGGCAGTGTGAAGGACCTGGGACGGGAGAGGGAAGAGGAGGAGAAATGAAAAAGAACAGGGAGAAGAAGCGAAAGCGAAGGAAGGAGTATGTGATTAATCAGAGGTGGTAAGAGAGGACAAAAGACGAGATTGAAAGAAAATGAGGATGAGAAGAAGAAGAAGAAGAAGAAGAAAAGGGAGGTAAAATAAGGTATGGCAGAGAAGAAGAAGAAGAAGAAAAAGAAGAAGAAGAAGAAAAGGGAGGTAAAATAAGGTATGGCAGAGAAGAAGAAGAAGAAGAAGAAGAAGAAGAAGAAGAAGAAGAAGGAGAAGAAAGAGAAAAAGAATGGGCAATGAAAAGGAAAGGGAGCAAAACAGGAAGAACAGGAGAAGAAAGGAAAATTATTATTATTATTATTATTATTATTATTATTATTATTATTATTATTTTGTCGTTCCTGCTGTCTTTATTATTATTGTCGTTATTTTTGTTTTGAAGAAAATGTGCCGATGAAAACGAATTAAAAAAGGGAAGGAAAATAGCAATATTGCAGAGGTTTTATTTTATTTATTTTAGATCATCGCATCATCCGGGTTTTTTCAGTTTCCTTTTACACTCCAGATAGAATTATTTACCCGTTGTCCTACGCAGCAAGATGTGGCACAAGACCGAGTTTTAAAGTGGGGTATCCTAGTCCGTAGGATCGATCAAAAATTGCCTATAGACCACATAAAAACGGAGTCAGTTTCCCGAAACGAGACTCTGCCCTTCGGCATAGCCTCGTCTGGGGGGGGGGGATACCCTCTGACATGTGCCAGGTAAGTATAATTATATACCACCAGCGCAGGGACAGATCCCTACACCAGGTAAGTATTTACACTCCAGATATATGTCTCGGGTATGACGATAAACTACATCTGCGTCCAGGGTAAGACGATAAACTACGTCCAACACCAAGGCCTCTGATCAGGAGGTTTTGAGGAGCGTAGAACCACCTCTTAATTTCTGGTGTTCACAGGTCCACCCTGATCCGGGGTGGTAGCACCTGTTAGGGTCTCTGATATGGGAAAATAGTTAACCCCAAACTGATGTAAAAAGCCTTATGGAAGTATAAAAATAGGTTTTAATACCAGAAATACTTTGTAAAAAATTATTACCAGAAATAAATTTTTCAAGAAAAAAAAACTATTACCAGCAATACAATTTTTAAAAATATTATTACTAGCTATATATTTTTGAGAAAAAAAATATTACCAGAAATAGATTTTTGATAAAACAAAATATTACCAGGAAAAAAGTTGTCGGCATTAAATAACCCATTGAGGTTGATAAACCGTAAACCAAACCGAACCAAACCAAACTTAACCAGATATATATATCTTTACACTTTCTATCTATCTTTACACTATACCGTTTTAAAAGCAGAAATATACTATAAATGAGTGAAATCCGAAGAGGAGTTCTTTAATTAGGACTAAAATAGCATTGTCTTATGCAGTTTGATTGATATCAATTAGCTATAACCATGAATCCTGTAACTAAACGAAATAAAGGAATTAAGGTTTATGTTAAGAAAAATACAATTCAAACTTCGGCTAAACATAAGCAGCATTTTTCTTTGGTGCCAGTGATCAGTGTTCAAGCCGAATTAGAAAGGATACCGAACTAAATAGAGCTTCGATATTAAGAACAAATGACCGACTATGTCAATACACCTAATTGAACTAAATTAAAAAAAAAAAAACAAACAAATAAATTTTCAATTACGAAGATAATTTTCAATAATAAAGACATTTTCTCCGATGCTGAACCCATTCGCTTTGTTTGAAAGTGCCGATAGGCTTGGCGGCAAAAATACTTAATGCTTCTCTTTTATTATATTTCATATTTTTTCCCCGATTATTAATCTATCATATATATATATATATATATATATATATATATATATATATAGATAGATAGATAGATAGATAGAGAGAGAGAGAGACCTATATTTCTTTTCTCTTTTATTTCTGCTAAGTTTTTTTTTAATATGCAAATTTCTATGAAATCACGTAACTACCATCTGACAAAACAGCCCATAGTGACATGAAACTTATTTTTCACGTCTGTTTGTCAATTGTTCATTTATGTTGAATAATATTGATTTTTACAATGATTCATAATTTTTTGTTCAGATTCATCTATCTGCAAATGTTCTTTCGCCATATTTAATGCATTATTAAATTTTTTTTTCTGTGATGGATGGATAAAAATCCTTTATATCGAGTTGTATAAAATTATGTTCTTTTTAATTTTTTATATTTTTAAACCGATTCATAACATCTTTTGTGTCTTTTCATTGGTTTATTCCTATTACTACGCATACTTTTTGGATTATTTTATCCAATGTTTCTTTTCTTTTTTTCAATCTCACTCTTAACTTGGTTTATTAGTCGACATTGGGGTTGGTTTTAAAATTTTCCTCATAGTCTTTAATTGTGATGTATGCATATGTTGTTTTTAAAAGATTTATTTTTTACTCTAAATTCAGTTTACTTGGTATTACTAATTTCTGTTTCTTATAGCTTCTAAATTAATTTACTATTCTATATTGTCATCTAATACCCTCCAGCTATGTGTAAATAGCAGGACAGACTGGGCTCTATAGCCTTGGATGGCAACTGGTCTAAGAGAATGACAACTCTGAATTCAAAACCTGCGGAGTATCGTTTGGGGACCTTGTGTCTCTGTAATCGGCTCTTCAAAAAGTGTGGATGGTCCTGCACGAAACATTCACCACTATAATCAAATCTCATGTGCTATACATGCGGGTTTGGGGACCGCTTGTGAATTACAAATTCTCATGAAACTCCAATATTGGAGCCGGCTCAATCCACCTCAGGTGAATGCCGTTACAGCTACAGGTAGGGTATTGTCATCTGTTGTGTGCATATATATATATATATATATATATATATATATATATATATATATATATATATATATATATATATATATATATATATATAATATATAATAATAATCTTATAATTATAAGAAATTATACTCGTCCGAAAACCTTGGGTACTTTGATATGTAAATAAACAGACCAATATCAAAGGGAAAAAAAGGTACAAAAAAAGAAAGCACAGAGAACATGTATGTCAGCCGAAGACAATGGTCTAGCGCCCAAGTTCAGAGTCCAAAGAAAAAAAAAATCCCGATACGAGTAAGTGCTCAATACGCTAAGCAAACCTTCACTGACGATCCGCTTATCTGTCTCTTTAGGTTTAATTATATATATATATATATATATTTTAACTCGCCAGTAATTTACGATCTCCTGCAATTGTGTAGCAATTTTGACATAATATCTTAAAATAAAGTGTGTGTATATATATATATATATATATATATTAAAGACATTTTTATGTTTAACATTCTTTTTCTAGATACAAGTATTTCAGTAAATTCTCTGTTTATAATAAACAGTATTAAATAACATTTACCGGCCTGAATGTCCGAGATTTTTTTCATAGAAAATATTCATCCTTTGACAGAATTCGAACCTGCATTCTATACGGAACCGTCATTTAGCTTGACGTGCCTAACCTCTCGGCCACAAAGGATCGTTCGGTTAGCAAGGTCGAATTTACTGCTTATAAACTTCAATCTTCCATGAATCTTGTACATTCATAACTGCTCATGGCGTATCAAATTAAGAAATATACAAAGTCCGACAATTTATTAAAATATATATATATTGTGTCATTTTCGTATTTTACGTGCATATTAAACATACCTTTTTGAATAATATCTCCTGTAGTGAATGTTATTTTCTTTAATGCGAATAGTTTTGTTTTCTTTTTGAATGTTGTGTCTTTCTATGCAGTGAGTGTGGCATATTATTCCGATATTGTCTACCATACCTATGTCAATAGTTGCATTTTCTTTTGCGTTTGCGACGGATGGTAGTGTTGGTGTATGTTTGTGTGAGAAATAAAGTATCTGAAATTGCTGAAGCGGATGATGCTTCAGGCAAATTGACATGGAATGAACGCAAGAACCACTCTTCATATGCGAGGTTGTGCGTATTTAAGGTAATAGACTGAAACTTTGACCGGAGCAACAAGGTTAAGTGATTGCCTCTTACTATTTCTGCCTTTCAAATTAGTCCTTTAATCTTTTCACTCTTATGGTGGGATGACTTTGACAAACACTTCTGACTCGTTGATTTTCTTTCGTTGACAATAGTGAATTACTATTATTAATAAACCTGGCCACTTTTTAATCTTCACTTCCTATATATTAGTTTGTGTTCTGTGAGGCTCAGAATTTGTTGTATTTACAGATCAAATAAGGATAATCAAATATCAATACAACAGAGTTTCCTGTTGTTGTTTAGGGTTTTGACAGTGATGTCAAAATAGTAAACAAATATATGGTAGAATTCTGCATATTTCTCTCCATGCAATGACCTCCTTCTACGTGCATTGTCCTTTCAGGATGTTGGTCATCATGGCTCTCCACAATTTCCTTGTCTTTAGCTCTTATTAAATTTCTCTCCTAATCCCTGTTCTGCCGACCATTTACAAAATGGTCGTTATGTAGGTTATGCGCTGTTTTCCTTTCTCCCTCTCCTCCTGTGAGTGTCAAATTTTCTAAGCCCTCTTTCTTCATTATGTGCGCCAGAAATTTCATCCGTCTCTTTCTGATTTTAAGCGTCCTTTTTGTTTTCATAATTACATATTCTTTTCTCTTTGATTTCATGGCACCATATCTGTTCCATCTTCCGATACCAAAACCTTGTCTTTTGGAGTCTCTGGTTGAAATAGGAGTAACTCGTACTTCACAAAGCAAAGGCAAAAAAAAAACAAAAAAAAAAAACAACAACAAAAAAATAATAATAATAAGAAGAAGAAGAAGAACAACAACAACAACAACAACATGATGATGATGATGATGATGATGATGATGATTTTCTTACAAAGCTGATTTGTACATGAAATAAGCTTTGTAAGAAAAAATTGCTAAGAAGGAAACTACTTTTAATACGTCCTAATATATCTAAACCTGATTTGGACATCAGGGTTAATGACAGCTCCTTACCATTTGTGCCTTTCGAAACAAACCTTCTGATCCTTTTGGTATGGTTTCACTGTAAAACATACCATCTTCAGTTAAGAATGGCTGGCTTACTTTCTTTAACCCCAATTCACGTTTCTTTTTATCTTTTTTCTTTCTTTTTTATTTCATATTCATGTCCTTCCTGAAGAACAAAATCGAACTTTTTTTTTGTATTCACTTTTACTTTTTCTTACATAAAATATATTTATTTCTTTCGGGAAGTGACGCTCTCCAGTGTGGGCATTATTTTCAAGTCGGAAATAAAAAGATGAATCTATCCAGTTGAAGAATTATTTTCGCATTTAAGAATCTTAGAGTTGTAAGATCCATGCAGATTTAGGATTCTTGCACTTCTTCTCAGAATTATTATCTACTAGCTAATGTATACGTAATTATCCCTAGAGAGGGATGGGGTTCGTCAGGTTAAAATGACTAAAACACGCCACATGACGAGCATTCCAAGAAACCATTCGCGGAAACCCAGGCTCTGGAACTCAACCGCGGCAAATGAAGGAGAGAATGGTAGACAGTTCAGCACGTCGGCGCCCTATCGACTTCTTCCGAGATTCAGGACGAAAGAAGAAGAAGAAGAAGAAGAAGAAGAAGAAGAAGAAGAAGAAGAAGAAGCAATACGTCTACATCTGGTAAATAATCAAATCTTGGAGCATAGTTTCTTCTTTCTTTTTTTCTTTTTTTTTTGTGCTTTATTTTCATCCAATACAATGTCTAAGTGCAACTCAGCGTAGAAGGTTACGGGTGTTTTAAGGATACAAAGGGAGGAAACAAAGGTTTCATATTATGAGGATACGTAGGATAGATAGATAATGCTTGATTGTCGAATGGTTAACATTATAGTGATCTGGGAAGCATCCCCTTGAAATTCAATTCCATATTTCTGGGGAAGAAGCTGAGTGGAACTTACTCCTTATCATTGGAATATAAATGGAAGGCGGACGAGTCGTCTCGGTATACGTGGCTGGTCCTAGCTGTAAAGATCAGAAATGGTTAAAACAAGGAATGTAGTTCACCCGAACATTTGCCATGAATTGGTAATAATAACAATGAGTTAAATTCCCAATCCTGAAAATTGAAAACCGCAAAACTACTTATACCTAAGTGAAACAGAGAAATATATTTGGGTTTCCGATTCATTGTAAAGTTTACTTCAACTCTATACTTCTAACATCTCCGCCTAAACTTTGAAATCTTATTTACTATTTATTTTATTTATCTTAATTCATATGCTTATTTTTCCTCAATAGTAGATAGGTTCGCCTATAGCCCGGTTCACACACCTCCCCTGTCTTTTGAATAAGAGTAGAAATGTTTCCTTGTTTCTGGTTCAGGATTGTGTTCCGCTTCCTTCTAAAGTTTTCTCGTTCTCTTTGACTCTCACTACCCCCCCCCCCTTGCGTCTTAGTGGCATTATCGCCTTCCATCACAATAAATATCTTTGTCGTAGTATTTCTTATCATTATTTATGTGAGACAATGTTTATTTTCAGATTCCTTGATCATGGATGTGGAAAGTTTTTTTTTTTTTTCCATAACTAGCGTAAAGATTTATAGAGCATTTACTAGCGTAAAAGAAAAAAAATAGATTCCTTTGTTCTTGATAAGTTCCCACTTAAAGAGTAAAAGAAATATAGATTTGTTAGGAAAATTGTATTATGAAAAGGCATTTTTATAGCGCGCGAAGAGAAATTATCTTGTACGCAAGGCTCATATACCAAAAAGCGGTGATCTGGGGAGCATCCCCTCGGGAATCAATTCTATATTTTCAGCTGTTTTGCGGAAGAAGCTGCCTGAGTAGAACCTATTCCTTATCAGTTGCATATGAAAAGAATGAGAACTTTGTCTCCTTCATCTTCAGTCTCTTTAAAACAACTGCCTCTGAGGCTCTCCTTTAATTGGGGAACAAGCAACTGTTTCAGGTAGCAAGATCTGGACTGTAGGGAGCGCGTTTTCCTCCCTGCAGGGTGGGGTATTAAAGTTTTGATTCCCATCACTGTCAGCTCAAAACTTTATTGCATAGCGAGCTTCCAATTATCTTCATGCCCCGACTCCATTTTGTTTAGTAGGGTTTCTTCAAAGAGCCGTTACAGACTTTTCCTTCAATCTGGAATAACAAAAGTTGGCAGGTCAGCTTATTCGATGTATAGTAATTATATCCTAAACTTACAATAATCTAGGACTGTTATGACTGCCGTTTGTAAAATGTTTCAAAACCTATTCAATGTACCTCGTATATTTATCTATATTTCAATGTCTGTCTACCTGTACTTTTGTCTCTTTCTGTGTCTCTTTACGGTTACGAAATGTTTGGTTCCTTTCGAATATTTGGTGATGCTAATGATTATAAGAAAAAAATGAATTGGTCGAGCAGCCATTTCTACTATCATTTAAAATTTATAAAATATTACCATTAAAAAGAAAATTTTCAGGAAAATAGGTTTCTCAAGTTACCTGACATCGTTCTTTCCGCTATTGATGGCGTCTTTCTTTCTTGTACTGATGATTCGGATTTGGTTTTTCTTTCCGATATTAACGGGGGATATATTTACGCAATTGATGAGTTCTTTTCGATTTTCATATGGGCTTTCTTTCCACTATTGATGGATTCTTTCAATTATTGATCGGGGCTTTTTTTCAGGTATTGATGGATTCTTTCAAATATTGATCGGGGCTTTCTTTCCACTATTGATGGATTCTTTCAATTATTGATCGGGGCTTTTTTCCGGTATTGATGGATTCTTTCAATTATTTATCGGGGCTTTCTTTCCGATATTGATGGATTTCTTTTTTATATTGATGCGTGGGCAATTCTTTCTGGCGCTCTTTATGGATTCTTTCTCTCCGATATTGATGAGGTATTTCTTTTGGATATCGATGGGGGCTTTTTCCGCTATTGATGGATTCTTTCTTTCCAATATTGATGTTGGTGGGGTGGGGCTTTCTTTTCGATATTTGTGGGATCTTTCTTTCTGATATTGATAGTGTCTTGATTTCTACTTTTGATCGATTCTTTCTTTTCGATATTAATGGAGGTGGGGATTGAGCGATATTACTGGGATCTTTCTTTGCGGTATTGTTCGCGGGAGATTTCTTTCCGCTTTTGATGGATTCTTTCTTTTCCGATATTGTTGCGGGGGTGGGCTTTCCTTGCGATATTGATGTGGTCTTTCTTTCTAATATTGATGGATGTATTTCTTTCCAATATTGGTGCATTCTTTCACTTCGATGTTGCGAGAGGAGGGGGCTTTCTGTCCGCTATTGAAGGATTCTTTCTTTCTGATATGGATGAAAGCTTTCTTAGCGATAATGATGGTGTCTTTCTTTCCGTTATTGTTGGGTTCTTTCTTTACGATGTTGATGACTGTTTTATTTCTGATATTGATAGGGTACTTCTTTCCGCTATTGATGGCGGCTTTCTTTCCAGTGTTGATTGGGTCTTTCTTTCTAACTTTTCCGTCCTGGATATAACGATAAACTACATCCGCGTCCAGGGTAAGACGATAAAATACGTCCAACAGCAAGGTCTTTGATCAGGAGGTTTTGAGGAGCGTGGAACCACCTTTTAATTGTTGGTGTTCTGTTGTAGAGTAGTTTTCACAGTGGAGGCTTGTATTTCGCTAAGTCGGTCCTAAAAAAGGGTTCGACGTACAAAACGTTAGGAACTTGAAATAAGAGTTAATGACGCAGCAATCTAGTTGTGATGGTTGATACTTCAATGTCCGACATCGACTGACTCGCTCAACACCACTGAGTCCAACTTGCGACCGCTACTACTACTACTACTTATTATGTGTGGGAGAGTCTATTAATAATAGAATAGGTGCGTTCAGGTATGACATGCTCCCAGGTTCACCCTGACCCGGAGTGGTAGCACCTGTTAGGTTCCCAGCTATGGGCAAATAGTTAACCCTGAAACTGAGATAAAAAGCATTATGAAAGTGTAAAAATAGGTTTTAATACCAGAAATACTTTGTAAAAAATTATTACCAGAAATAAATTTTTGAAGATAAAAATATTACCACCTATACAATTTTGAGGGAAACAATATGACCAGAAATAGATTTTTGACAAAACAAAAATATTACCAGGAAAAAAAAAATAAGTTATCGGCATTAAATGACCCATTGAGGTTGATATGCCGTAAAACAAACAAAACCAAATTAAACCAAACTTTCTAACTTTTAGCTTGAAGTAGTTTGGAATGCCAACATCTTCATTATATTATTATAGTTAGATGTACGATCCATTTTCCTTGTTCTTGCTGTTTAATGTCCCCAAAAGATGTTTTCTTTTGTTATTTGGTACAGTGCTTTGTGATATCTGTTTGTTAAAAGGCATGAATCCAATATTCCCTATGGATTAAATAGAAGATCGCACTTAGCCCGAAGTCTGAAAAAAAGCAGGAAAACGCTAAATTCAAAACTGTAGCGACGGCAAGAGTAAACGTCACTAGTCTTCTATAGCGAAGAAAACGGCGGCTTACCTCGTCAAATCAAGTGACAGCGCGTCGCGTTTATTCTACGACGGAAGATGTGGCGAAAAAGAAATTTACTTACCAAACAAAAGGGAACGTATTCCGCATGACATGCTGAAGATAGAATATTTGAATTAAAAAACAAATCCGTCGCAAGAGTCACTATAAAAGTATTATGATATGCATATTACTGAACATCCTCTCCCAGCTGTCGACGAATAGAAAAAATCCTCGGCCGATAAAAGCAGTTGGTGTTCTCGAATCAGGGAGGAAAATCGGGTATTTTGGCTACTGCGGTTGTCAGAAAAGGAGTTATTTTTCTGACTGGTTGCGTGCGTTGTGATTCGTGAGATAGTACCTGCGAATCGAGTTTTCAGCATTTCTTTCTGCCCCCGATATTTGAGTCTGAACTTAGTGATTTATTCTCTGTGACGTGGAAATAACCTGCGACAAACATTTCCTTTGTAATCCCAGATCACTTACATCTTCCCAAATGCAACTATGCCAATGTACTGTTTTAAAGAAATAAAAGAAGCTATGGAGAGACATGATCGGCTACATCATGAAATAAAATAACATTTTAAAAAATCAAATTTTTCATAAAAAAATATGCTAATTGAATGTTAATTTTGAACTCCTGTTGAGAACATTCAACTTGACGTCATACACGCTTATGTTACTGTGTAAAAAATCAAATCACGTCGTTGATAGCAAAGTATCTGATATTGATTGCTATTTTGTGTGTAGAAATTGTTTGCGTTGCGTTTGAAAAATGTCCGGGCGACATTTTGTTAGTTTCCCCCACCCAACTATTGACTTGGGCTCCGTGCTCAAATCTCTTCGAATTTGTTTTGCCGGACGAAAATTAACATGGAGCCGAAACCTAAAGTGTTTGCCATCAGAAATAAGGCTTAGCAGATCGGCGGCGCTTCGAAAGGAATGATCAATGATAGAATCGATAAAAAAATCAATCTCTAACAGCAGTAAATCATCTTTTCATTGCTGGAAGCCCGAAAAGATTTCGTTTTTTTTTGTTTTTTTTAACAGCTCTATTGGAAAAATTTCCTTTTTACGTTATCAAATATTTTATGAAATGAAAATATTTGACACAGAGAAAATGTTCAGCATTACAAACATGATTTAAATTCAGTGTTTCTCAACCTTTTCTTCCTTGTGGCTCCCATTTTTGGTGTCAAGAATTTCAGGCCCATATAAGCACAAATAGAAATGTAACAGAAAATACATTTAATTACAAAATCAAAATATAGTAGAAAATATAAACCCTGATTAATGACTCCATTGCTTGTGGTGTCTGTCTATCAGCTTGTCAGGTTGAACTTCCAATCCGTGTTTCAGGTATGAACCGGACTATATGCGAACCTATTTAAAGATATTTATCGCGAAGGAAGGCAATAATGCCACTAAGACGCATGGGATTACTGAGATTCAAATGAATAAGACAACTTTAGAAGGAACCGGAAACCCAGCCCTCAACCAGAAACAAGGGATAAATCTCTACTCCTATTCAAAAGGCCTGAGAGGAGTGTGAACCGGTCTATAAGCGAACTTATCTACTCCTATTGAGGAAAAAATAAGCATATATAAATAGTAAATAATGAATTAAAATAAATAGTAAATAAGATTTCAAAGTTTAGGCGGAGATGTTAGAAGTATAGAGTTGAAGTAAACTTTAGAATGAATCGGAAACCCAAATATATTTCTCTGTTTCACTTAAGTATAAGTAGTTTTGCGGTTTTCAATTTTCAGGATTGGGAATTTAACTCATTGTTATTATTACCAATTCATGGCAAATGTTCGGGTGAACTACATTCCTTGTTTTAACCATTTCTGATCTTTACAGCTAGGACCAGCCACGTATACCGAGACGACTCGTCCGCCTTCCATTTATATTCCAATGATAAGTTCCACTCAGCTTCTTCCCTAGAAATATGGAATTGAATTCCAAGGGGATGCTTCCCAGATAGCTATAATCTTCACTGTTTGACAATCAAGCGTTATCTATCTATTCTACCTATTCTCATAATATGAAACCTTTGCTTCCTACCTTTATATCCTTAAAACATCCCTATTGCCCATTTACAAAAGCAAAATATAGTACGAAACCCTGACTAATGACTACATTGCTTCTGGTGTCTGTCTGTCAGCTTGTCAGGTTGAACTTCCAATCTTTGGTCCAGCTTCAGGCGTAAAACTCTTCTATTTTCAATCTGCAATAAATTACGTTTCTTTGTGAGTTCTGCAGGAACTAACATTGGAATTGGCATCAATCGGACAAAATAACACAAGAAAAAATATATAAAATATCTTGTGTCAACCAGAATGATAGGCATCTGAAGATGACTTGAGGGTACTTAGCCGAAACGTTGTCTCTACAATAGCATGTATATTAATCAAAATGAGAACAATAGTTTGAATAAATCGAATAAATATATTGAAAATTCCTCATTTCAAAAATCAAAGTACAATTATCAAAGAAGTATTTTTAAATCTCCGAGTTGTGGACAGAATTTAAAACAGTGTTTCTCAACCTTTTCTTCCTTGTGACTCATTTTTGGTGTCAAAAAAAAAAAAAAAATACAGTCCCACATAAGCACAAATAGAAATTCCATGTAAAAGGAAATACATTTTATTTACAAAATCAAAATGTAGCAGAAAAATATAAATCTTGACTAATGACTACACAGCTCCTGATGTCTGCAGGTTCATTTAAAATATTTCTCAGACCCACTTTTAGTCTCACGTTGAGAATCACTGATTTAAAAATTGTACATATCAAAAAGATGTTCTATTCCTTGGAAATCAACAACAGATTGTATTTGTTTATAATCTGTTTATTGTTTATAATCAAATGAAACGCACCTAAATATACGACAAATTATGTCTACCCGTTCGTATATCTGAAACTCCTTTTGACTCGAACCACATTTGGTCTACATAGATATTTTATATCTTTTTGGAATCATGATGAACCCAGGATTGAAAATCTACCTGTCATCTGCTGCTTGAACATTTTTGTCCGGATGCGGAGGGAACAGTTATAAAATCAAATTTTAAAATAACTGAAAAAAATAGTGATTTTTAAGTTTTTAATTTATAATTAGTTTAAAGTAACAAACAAACTTTGTGAATTTAAAAAAAAATATTTTAACTTCAGATCATAATATTTCCATCACTTTGTGAATTGAAGAATTCAATTTTATTTCTTCAAAATTCCAAGGAATCAGAATTAAAGTGAGAGGTTTCGCGTCGTGAGGTTTTGAAGTTCCGCAGAGTTTGTGATTTTGAAGAACTCACCTCATATGAAATTCCGCGGAGATTGTGATTTTGAATTGGAAATCAGAGTTTCAGCCCCAAATCGGTCTTTTGGTCAGAATTAGGCTTATCTTCATGACCTCACTTTAACTCTGATTGGGGCAATCAGAGTTAAAGTGAGGTTATAAAGATCCATGGATTATATTGAGAAATTCAAAGTTATTTCTTCAAAATTATCATTGCTGTTTACTTAGCTGGATTAGAGGTCCATTTAGTTTTGGGCTGCAGGAGCTAGTTTAAAAGTCCTCACGGAATGCGGTTTTTAAGCTTCTTTTATGTGCCGTGTCCTTTCAGTACGTACGCGATCATGGCTCTCCATCTTCTCCTGTCCATTGTAGCTCTCAACAATTCTCTTTTTGTTATTTCTCCCAGACCATGTTCTGTCATCCACTTGTTTAAGCCCGTTAAGCATGTCATGAGAAACTTTTCCTCTATCCGTCCTGTGAGCATCAGATTTGTCAAGCCCTTCTTTCTCATTACGTATCCCAGGAATTTCAGCTGCCTCTTCCTGATGTGAAGTTTAAGTTTCCTCCTTGTTTGCATCCTCTCCAAAACCTCATCGTTGCTGATATGTTCAGTCCACGGTATCCATAGCATCCTTCTCTAGAACCACATCTCTGTTGTCCGAGTCTCTTCTCCATGCTTAAGGAGATTGTCCAACATTCGCTACCGTAAACGTGTGTAGATATCACATCGCAGTTTGGGCACCTCGGTGTGGTGTATTAGTTAACAAGCTTGTCTTGTTAGAACAATTACGACTGAGTAGTGAGTTCGATCCTCACTGTGGCCCCTGCCTTGTGCCACATCTAAGCTATGCTTGGAAATTCACTATCACATAGCAGTTCAGTATTCTGTTCTTTATTACCAACAAAACCCTCCTGTCTCGTAATACTCTGGTTAGCTTTTTGAATACGTGTTTGGCCATCCCAGTGCGACTTCGGAGCTCAGCATCGCAGTCAGAACTCTTACCTGATATTTAAATTTCCACACCTGCTTGATTTTAGTGTCTCCGACTTATAAATTGCATTTCAGGTTCATCTTTTTGCTAATGACCATGTATTTTGTTTTCTTGTAGTTTATGCTTAATCCCTTCTTCTCACTCTCCTTTACTACCTTATATAGGAGGTTTGTAGTTTCTTTTCCATGTCTGCTATCAGCACCGTGTCATCTGCGTATCTTATGTTGTAGAATTTCCAATTCTCTCAGAATTGCCTCGTGGTATAGATCGAATAAATCCGGTGAGAAGATACATCCTTGCCTTTAACTCCTTTCTATTTTGTATATCTGCTATTTTTTATCTTTATGCATGCGTTTTGAGCTAGTGGAGGTTTTTGATTATTCTAATGTCCTTCCCGAATATGTCAAGGTTGCTGAGCAGTTCCAACAGATCCTTGTGGCGTACTTTTTCGAAGGTCTTTGCGTAGTCTATGAAACATAGGTACACTTACTCTGATAACATTCTGAACATGAATATCGTGTTCTTTGTTTCGGTGTCTTTAACGAACCCGCACTGTTCTTGTCCCATCTCTGGCCTGATTCTGCTACGCGCTCTATTCATCAGAATACGGCTGATGAGTTTTGTTATGTGACTCATTAGGCTGATTGTTCGGTGGAGTTCACATTTGTTTGCGCCTGGTTTTAGATTTCATTTATTATTTCCGCAATCTTGTCTCTGCCAAAAATCATCTAAGGCTGTCAGTTTTGAGAATTCGGTTTTTCAAATTTCAGGTCCGTCAGTAATTCTGTGCCAGTTGTTCTCTTTTGTCGTGGAAGAGTTCTCCAGTATATTCGTTCTAGCGCTGAAGAATGTTATCCTTCTCTCATATGAGCGTTCCATCTTTGGATTTTATGCAACCTGTTGACGAGCAAGTCTTCTACCCTTTTAGTCCCCTTATTTGTTTATGCATATCTCCTTTGTCTGCGGTTCTCAGTCTATTTCTACACATTTTTCGTTTACCCACTCTTCTTTAACCCGCCTGAATTTGGTCCTTATTTCGTTGTGTAGTTTTCTGTATTCCGTTCCGTATCTTGGCAAAATTTTCTGTCTCCTTTGCATCATGTCAAGAATCTCATCAGTCATTCATTCATTCTTTTTTTTTTTCTTCTTCGTTCATTCTCCTTTGGGGTGATATCGTTTGCTGATGTCACTAAAGCTTCTCTTAGTGCTTCTCATTTCGAGTTTCCATTTTGTCCCTCCCATATTCTCTTCACACTGTCCATATATTTTCCCTTCAGTTCCGGATCGCTAAGGAGTTTGTTGTATTGCAATTTCGGTGCTGCATTAGGGTGTCTTCAGTTTCCACAGTTCCATTCTTAGTTTCTATATAGCGAGCAATAATTGAGTAGTATTTAAAATAAGAACTAGCCGATATATCTCTAGACATGGAACAAGAACAGTCTACTCCCGTAGATTAAATAAAGGGTTCAATGGATACACCTGATTAAGGCAAAGGGTCACAACGGAAAAAACGCTGTGATAACAATAACAAAGATGAGGAAAAATGTCTGCATTTAAATAATGATAACTTATTATGCCAAATATTCAAAAAGAAAGACAACTATTAATTCAAAAACGTGTCAAAACATTTTTTGTTGCGACGCTAAAATCGATAACAAATTTCCAAACAATGTCGCCTCTCGTCAGGAAATAATTGTAAAATTATGAAAAGTCTCCAAGCAAATATTTTTGGACAGAAGAACATTTCTGACTTGGGGCGAATTTTAATGACAGTTCTTATGTTATAATGTTGATAATAAATCGACTGCAAAAGTTATTTCTCCACGAACGGTTATTTCCAACCAGAAAAATATATTTACAGGTTCTTCAAACATCAAGGCCCAATACAAACTGTTTCAGGTAAATTAGTAAAGTCTGCTTAAACTTACCGAGGAAGCGAGATAAATTCCTTTGAAAAGTATGGGAAAATTCGCATTGCTAAAACCTGGACCGCCTTGAATAAAATAGTTGTAATTTTTAATTTGATCTACGAGGCAACCCCAAGCGGAGATTCTTTCCAGTTACTATAGGGGCAGTGTTAATGTATGGCACTTCTGTTTGGATCTCTATCTATAAAAGGCAGGATGTGTGTGTGTGTGTGTGTGTGTGTAACGAATGCACGGCCGCAATTTTCGACGAATTTTCACCAAAATTTACATGCACATGCTCCAAGTTAGCGAGAAGGCCAAGACCGACTTTGCATTTCCCAACTCCCATCGATAGTAGAAATAATCGATTTTTTCATGCTTCTACGGCAGTTTTCATGTAGTTTGCGGCCATTTTCTACTGGCCCGAGGGAGAGCCTATAGCTGGCTGCCACGAATAGGCAGGAAGATTCTATTGAGAGCCAACAGCTGACTGACACGAATGTTAACTAGCATGCAAAAAAAAAACGATAGCTGCATTCGTCACAAGTGGAAAAAATTTAAATCTGCATGGCACTTTACTCCAATTGGCTCATTCGCTTGCTTAAACTCAACGTTGATTCTGATTCCGCAGAACTGGGTTGGGTGTGAAAAGGTATTTGCTGTTAACATTCTTTTTTCATTCGTTTTTTCCAGTTACGAGTCCTTTTTTTAAAGCTTATCGTTTTGTTTTCATTTTGTTTAGTACTTTTTTCGTAACAGATTTAATGTTTAGTATAGAGCTTAGAAAAAATTCGCAGTGTGACATAGGCAAGAAGTAAGGCATGTGGCAACATCAGCACGGCAAAGGGCACTCTTTTAAAGGCAAGGAAAAGGCAAAAAATTTTAAGTCAAGTGATAGTGATTATTGTATGAGTCGTGCGATTTTTGAATCAAGCACGGGCAACGCCGGGCCATGCTGCTAGTATTAACTAAAACCTAGAGTCTAAGCTTGATGTAATCTACATTCGGATGCTGAGAGCCATACATAAAATCTCTTGGAGATAACATCCAACTAAATCACAGTTTTATGGACTCATCCCTGATATTTGTACAACCTTACGCAAACGCAGAATGTGCTTTGCAGGTTACTGCTGGAGAGCAAAACAAGAACTCAAGAGTTATTTATTGCTCTGCATACCCAACTATGGAGCAAGACGGGTTGGACGCCCAGCACCCCCCACCTACATTGACCAGCTATATTATGAAACATAATGACTCCCCCACCCCGATTCTGATGCAGGACCGTGATGGTTGGCGTGATAGATTCATGTCATCGCTAGCACGGCCGAATAAATAAATATAACTGAAAACTCAATATATATCTTACAAACCGAACTCACATGCACAAGGTGCTATATACTCAAGAATCAATACGCAAAGTACTGATTGGAAACACCAAAATCAAGAAGTATTATAACAGAACACGGAAAATGTGAAATCGAAATCCGAAGGCGGAGTGAAAAGATGCTTTTCAGAAGCTGAGCAATGTATTAAGAAAAGGGAAAATCTCGTTAGAAACAAAGAAAATAGTACCGAAGAGTTATATAATATCGGTCCTCCTATATGGCAACGAATACTCGGCAATCACCTCACGGATAAAAAAGGCACTTGATACAACAAAAATATTGTTCTACAGAAGGATGCTGAGAATAACATGGACTGAACCTGTAAGCAAAAATAAAATTTTAAAGAAAATGGAAACAAAATGGACACATAGAATCAAAGAGTGACAGTTGAAGTTTCTGGAGTATATGATGAGAAGGGAAGGCTTAGAAAATTGAACACTCGGATGATATATTAAAGACAAAAAGAACTGATAAAACCAGCGAATAACCTAGCTAAACTGCTTGCCTATATGGTTGGCAGAACAATGATTAGAAGAGATAGCAAAAAACCATTGGGCTACTGGAAGATCTGAGATGATAAAGTCATGACAATAGACAAACTTCTAAATAGTAATTGTCCATCTTAATAGCAGAAGAGTAAAGTCCCTTGGCAAAATATTGTAGTTGAATGACTAAAACTATTGTTAATACAACGCGGAAGGTAGTGATTTGAAAGAGGGAATTTTCAGAAATTTCCAGACACAGCGTTCAAACCACCCAATTTTGGGAATTTCCAGAAACAGTGTTCAAACCATCTAACTTTGGGAACTTCCAGAAACAGTGTTTAAACCGTCCAACTTTGGTAATTTACAGAAACAGTCTTCAAATCATCCAATTTTGGGAATTTCCAGAAACAGGGTTCAAATCATCCAATTTTGGGAATTTTCAGAAAAAGGGTTTTCAACCATCCAATTTTGGGAATTTCCAGAAACAGCGTTCAAACCATATACTTTTGAGAATTTCTAGAAACAGTGTTCAAATCATCCAATTTTGGGAATTTCCAGAAAAAGTGTTTTCAACCATTCAATTTTCGGAATTTCTAGAAACAGCGTTTAAACCAGCCAATTTTGGGAATTTCCAGAAACAGGGTTCAAACCGTCCAATTTTGGTAATTTACAGAAACAGTGTTCAAACCCTGCAAAAGACATATTAATACTGGGAGTGTTTTTCGTACAAACAAAGCCGGAAGACCAAACCAAATTGATGAGAGGAAACTAATATTGTGAGTTTTGGGAGGCTATCCAAAGTTAAGAGCCAGACAATTGAGGAAGGAATGCAGGCTTTACAATTTTTTGGTTGATACAGTACAAGGAGTATTACGGGAAAAAACAACTTGAACTCGTGTCTAGTGGCAAAATAATAATAATAATAATAATAATAATAATAGCCAAAAAAACATTGAAAAGTAAAATTTAAAATGGTTAAAAAACATCTAATATGGTATGCTA